>CAKKXW010000929.1:0-14852 GCA_920937365.1 Sphaerophoria rueppellii | reverse complement strand
GACTCAGGTGGCGCACTCAAGTGGAAGAGGACCTCAATCAACTCGGAGTGCAAAACTGGAGACGACTAGCCAAGGATCGAGCTAGCTGGCGGAGCCTGTTGATTGAGGCCCAAGTCCACAACGCACTGTAGCGCCACCTTAAGTAAGTAAGTAAGAACTGGCAACGGTCGACAAAAGATGTCTCTCTAACTTCACTAAAAGTACAAAATGGTTTGTTTAAGTTCATTACTCTACTCTATGGTATCACAATGGACCCTTGAGGTCTAAGTGAGTCAAGAACATCTAGATAGCCACTCTAACTCCACCCAGAGTCAACTAGCTTTACCTATTTGGTTTGCCAACTCCGCAATTGACTTAGCTTCCTTCTAATTAAGTAAAGTGTTTTTGAATATTGATTTTACTTATTGTAGGGGCAAATAACCTAATGGTCGAAACTCATCAAATGATGGCAAAGATTTTGACGGATTAAAACCCTCATATTTTCTAGATTGATTTTCAGCGAAATCTGATTAAACAAACTTGAGTTAACTTGGATTACAATATTTACGGTTCGGCAGTCGGCACATCATTAACTAAATATTTCAAACCGAATCCGTAAGATCTTTTGGACAATACTAATTCATCTCACTTAAACTTACACTCTTTTTCCTTGGCCCCCATTTCAACGCGGTGCAGCGGTTTCGGCCAAACTATACTACAAGATATTTTTAATATAGGGGTGCCGATGCGACGCTTGCCTATGGCGCCCTCAACGTTTAATCCGCCACTGTACTGGAAGTTTTCTTTTGCTAATAATCAAAGCAGACTAAGATTCAGTAAGTACTTGTAGGTGCATATTGCAAATGTTTCAAATGGACTTACATCGAATTAACTATTAGTTTTGAAAGAAACTTGTAAACTAATGTAAATTAGTTAATTTTTTTTACTTGGCAGGTTTTGTCTTAGTACCAACTATTAAAAAAGTTTGGAAAACTTGCAAAGTATCCATCTCGGTCCTCATCTATGGTGCAGAGACATGGACTTTGACAACATCAGATGAAAACACTTTGGGCATTGGGCTGCTTCGAGAGAAAAATTCTTCGAGTGATTTTTGGTCACCTTTTCATAAATGGAGAATGAAGACGAAGATTCAATCAAGAACCGTTTAGCGACACTTGAACTTGACAGAAAAGTAAAGATCCACCGATCCAAGAGCGAATGGAAAATAATTCTCCGCCCTGTAGAGATTTCGAATTCAACTCAGAAGGACGTCTCCGCAGACCAATAAAAAACAAGCAAAATTGCAGCTTAGAACACCAGAATGTGAGCAGATTCGTTAAATCGTGCTGTCATCCGCTTCGACGATGGCAACGCGTAGTTTTTTTGTAGGTATAATGGGTACGCACTGAACGGGCTTATAAGCATAATGCTAGCATTAGGAAAAAATGGGAAAACGGAGAAGGTTTACCTAATTACCTGTGAAGTCAGTGCCTCATTCGTGTTGTACAGCCAAGGAACGAATCTCTAAATTTGACAGTAAGACCGAAGTTGTGAACTTTGTTTGGGTTCTTGAACGAAAATGCACTTTGAACTCTCCAAGTTTTGTTTACAAGTTTTTGTCAATTTTTTGCTAGTCTTACTTTTTACTATTTGCTAATACAAAAAGCTAACCTTTCGCATCTACGATTTTTTTTTTTACAAACTCCGAATTCGACGTAACGATTTTTCGAAAACAGAAATTTTACGATATTTACAACTATGAGAATGATGGAGAAGCAAATTAATTCTTTGTTCATTTGTTTCTTTTGTTTTTGTGATTTCAAAAAGTTTCAGTGCTGGCTAATGAGCAGTGAAGAAAACACGGCTTCTTTCTATTTCTCGATAGATCGAAAATCTGACTGCCATTTCCTTTTCCAAAACGTTGACTTTGTTCTAGGTTTTGAAAATCTGCTTATGAAATTGAATAATTTTTATCACCAAGTTGTAAGATTTAAAGTTTGCGAACATACTTTCGTTTTTTCGTTCTTTATATTTGTTTTAATTCAGTATTACATTAGTTGTTGCGTTTTAAAGTATGACTGCTTATTTGGTTCTTATTGCTCTCAACCCTGTTGCCATTTTATTAACGTCATATAAAAGCTGTGATAGTAAAAAACGTTTGTGCAAAAAAAAAAAGAAAGAAATATCCCTCTACTGGACTGGATGTGCTCCTCTAAATGCGAATAACACGATATAAGAATCTATTTCAACAAATACTTTTATTTATACTTAATTTTGTTTACCTTGAGCCAATCCGTAATCAACTCTTCTGGGATAAGGCAAAACAAAGCCATGCCAAATTATATTTTTCTCTTCGAAAAACCTCGGAAATAGAGCTACAATAATTGTCATTACCCAATCGGGAATACGTGATGGACCAGGCCAACAAAAAAACAGACAAAGCCTTAAAAATCCTACTGTAAATCTCTTGCTACTTTCAAGCTGTATTTTGGTCATTTAAAAGTTTAAAACGACTGTTATAAGTGTCCGTGACCTTAATTTACGGTAAACATAGAGATATTTATTTTAAGTTACTCTAATTATTCTGGTTGGGAATTATACTAAAATTCTTTTTTGTGTGCCTTTTTCAGCCTGACGACTTTGCTGCAGTACAAAATGTTGTGTGTTTGTTTTTTTTTTTTTTTTAATTTGTTTCTTAATTGCAAGTGTGTCAGAGCAAGAAGGAAAGATAGAGACTTTTTTTGTTTACCATCTAATTCAAATGAGAATAGACGTGCGGCTTAAATTTTAAGTTTGGACCAGTTTTTGAATAAGAACTTTGCGTTAATTGCGGTTTTTCTTTTTATCACGTTTAAAACTCAATCAAAAGTTCAAACTTTGCAGACTAAAGTTTTTGTTTCGGATACTTTCGGGTAATTATACTGACCTCCATACAAGTTAAGAAAAAGCATTTAAACAAACAACTTCATTCATCTCACAATTCAAACAGCAATCAAAGTCCAAATATCCATAGTTTGTTGTTGAAAGCCACAAACTTGAAAAGTTTCCTCCACTCGCTAACCCCGGAAACACATCAACACGGTTTTCCAATCAAACCATCCATTCATCCTCTCCATCTCAATGTCCGAACAGAGGTCAACAATTAAATCTGGCCTCAAAATCCAAAGCTGATTGGTAATCCATTATTTGAAGACCTGCAATGGAAATCTGCATTTTGCCCAGAAACGACTATAGGTACATATGTACTTTTAGATGGATTAGTCGGATGATGTGATAATAATACTGGGACAGAGCACACAATCGAATCGTATGTTTGTTACACACAACCATCACTTCTATTCATTGAGTTCTTTTTCTAGTTCCTGTTGCTGATGGCCAGCTCATTGCAGTCCGTCCGTCCGAGCCATGCTCATTCCAGATATGTAGTTGTAATGTTGGTGGCGCTAGGGATGTGCTGGTTCTTGTTTTTTTGCTCATGTTCTTTACAGTTGTGTTTTCATCGAATGACGGTACGATGATGACACGGATGACGACGACGGCAGGAAAAGAAATGTTTAGTGAAATTTGGATCACATCGCTGTTTTGGCACACAAACCAGAAATTGCCGGAACCCATCCCGCTGCAGCATTTTCGATGCAATGCAAATGAAACTTCATTCATTTGAGCCAGTTGTACAGCTAGCAACCAAATCATCCATCCATCTGCATGAGGCCTTGCAACTTACATATGCGAAGTTATAAAATAATGCAGTCACAATTTCATCCATGAACGAACGCGTATGGGGAAAGGGTTGAGGGCGTGTTCTTGCTGCCATATGAGACAAACGGTTAAGCGGCTTTTGTCTCAAACTAAGGTTGAGGAAGTGGGTTGTTATGCTGCTGCAATGATGTGTGCTGGCGAAGACAGTTTCGAATCAAACATCAGTTCCAGGGGAATATTCTTTTTTCATTTCGAACGGGATCATTTGGTTCCTGGAGTGCTTAATCCTATTGTTTTTGAGAATTTATATTGTTATTGTGATTTTGTTTTTTTTTTTTAAGTTTTGTTCCTGATAGTTGAGAATTCTTTTTAGATGGCATTTTAAATAAAATAGGTTACTCCATGGGAAATTTAAAATAGGTTAAGAGAAATTTTCTATTCGAAATAAAAGTAATTGAAAATGAAATTGAAATTGAAGTTGCTTATTTGGCAGTCTTTGAAGAAGGTTAAGCTTTTGAAGATGAAATCATTAGAAGCGGGACAGTTGATCCTTTTTCTTAATTGTTAAATACTTTTCGAAAATTGGAGATGTTCTAAAAAATAAACATGAAATAGCACCAAATATTGGCTCACCTCGTCTGAGAACTGAGACAGAACAAAGAATGAAAGTAGGTAAACGGGTGCTTTTGTAAGAGATTAAGAATAATTTGTAACAGAAATGATAATAGTGCCTATATGTTTACAAATATGATTTCAAGCATATGTGTCTGTCTAAGCAACGAGTTGTGAGAAAGATGCGATCAATGCAAATTTTCACTACTGTATTGTTAGACATGGAACCAAATGTCGGAGTTTTGAAAACAAATAGTCAGTCAGCATGAATCGTCATATACATATCTTACTGCCGGCTACTTCCTTAATACAAAAGAATTAAGGGCCACCACGCAGCAGCGCAAGTCGGCTCCAAAACTCGTGTTTTTACTGCAACTTTTTTGTGTTTGATGTGGTCAATATTTTCTTGTGAAAAGCGTTTATAAAAAAATATTTTTTATGATTTAAAGTTTTAGATAAAGTTGTATTCAAGCACAAACAGAAACAAAAGGCACTAACAATCTTCAACCTCTAAATTCCACAAAGAACAAAATGAACAAAGAATCAATTTGTTTCGTTCTCCATGATTCTCATCATTTTTTGTTCCATTTGTTCGTGTTTTTTTTTGTCTTTCTTTAATAATTTTGAATCTATATTTATCTTAAAAATATGAAGACAACATTTTCTGATTTTTTTATTGTATTTTAGACTGTGTATCAAATTTCATTACAATCGGCCTAGCAGATTCTAAGGAATCCCTTGTGAAAAACTAATGAACAGAAAACAAGTGATCTTTTAAGGGTTTCATTTTCACTTCTGTGTACTGAACCCCTTAAAAAATAATAATCAGAAATCAAATTAAAGTAAACACTTATATGAGAAACTGCCACAAAGCTAAATATATCCAAAAGAGGAATATCCAACCAAACGCATGAAAAAACCGAGGTCAATACGATCTAGAATTGCGACGAAAACCGAAGATTTGTCTTTCACTACAAGCAAGAGCTTTAGAGAAAAAAAACGGCGCACGCGCCGAGATACGGTTGTGTATACGTTTGAACAACGCTGGGAAATATTGCGATATTACTTTGAAAATCACGGAAATCTTGCAGACTGTGTGCGAAAATGGCGTACGGATTTTGGAAGAAGAGAAGCACCATCAGCTCCTTATGTTCGTTATCTTGTGAAAAAAGTGAAAGCAACTGACATCCTCATCGATAAACTAAAGCGTGAGAAGCCAAAAACAGTGCGTACACCCGAGAATATTGCTGCTGTGTGTGAAGCGCCATCAACATCAATTCACCGTCGTCGTTCTCAACAGTTGAACATTTCGGAGACATTATTGAGTCGAATTTTGCATAAAGACGTTGGTATGATGCCATAAAAAGTCCAATTGGTTCAGGAGTTGAAGCCAACTGACCATCCAATCGCTAAGTGGGCCTGCCATCGACTTAGAGAAGATTCAGATGAAGCTCATTTTGATCTTGGCGGGTATGTAAACAAGCAAAATTGTCGCATTTCCGGTTCAGAAAACCCGAACGCATACATTGAAAAGCCAAAACACCCTAAACGAGACACTGTTTGGTGCACTTCGAAAATGAGCAAGGAGTGGCCGTTACAGTCAATGGCGATCGTTATCGAGCCATGTTGAACGAATTTTTGTTTATAAGCCGCAGAGCTGATGTCGTTTGGCCACCTTGAAGCTCCGATTTGACACCGTTGGACTATTATTTGTGGGGTGCCGTAAAGGATAAGTGTTACGCTGACAAGCCAGAGGACAATATTCGTGAATCCAGTGGTGAAATACAGCTGCATACAATCGATAATGTGCTTAAAAATTGGACCGATCGTGTAGGCTACTGCATGGGCAACCGAGGCACAGCCATTTGAATGAAATTGTTTTCCATTACTAACCGGAAGGATTTTACTTTCAAATAAAAAAGAAATTTGAGAAAATATTCAGTAGTCTTTTTATAGCATTTTCAAAACAAAACAAAAATGTTTTTTGGCGGACCCTTTATCATTTTGAAAAGTTCACAATCAGTGATACAGTATGTTGATCGATCGATTAATATCATCGAATTTTGAAATATAGAAGGAAGGACATCGATAAAAAAAATAAATAAATAGAGGGCGCGATAGCTCTTGCCAAGCTAAGGCCTAAGTAGCTTACCCTCATCAAAAATTCTCTGAGTGCGTGTGAAGAATTGAGGGGACCTACAATTTAACACCGATGCCGATCAGCAAAGTAAAGAAGACAGCATTGTCCAATGGGGAATTAAAAACCGTGTAGAATTTAATGCTTCAAAAACTCAATGCTGTCTGGTATCGTTGAAGCGAGATATACCCCCCTTGCCACTGTCTATGAGTGGCACTTGCATCAATGAGACCGAACATCTCGAGATTCTCGGTATGTGCATCACTGACCACCTCTTGTGGACCGAACACATACGCAACGTCGCCAAAAATGCAGCAAGATGTTTGGGTTTCTTAAGACGGTGCAAGAAATTTGTCTCCCCGTCTGATCTGGCTATTATATTATCTATAAAACCTATATCCGTCCAAAGCTTGAGTACAATTCACATCTCTGGGCTGGTGCCCTAGCTACTTACTTAAGCCTCTTAGATTTAATACAAAAAAGAGTTGTAAGAATGATTGGTGATAGATAGATCACTAACTCATTGTTTTATTGTTACTCCTACGGTAATTGCTCTAGTGAAATAGCCAGTTGCATTGCTCCCCTTAAAAAATTCAACCGTAATACTCGCGCTTCCAGGAATGCCCATCAGTTTACCCTCGAGCCCAACTTCGGTCGTACGCTCAAGTATAGAGAATCGTTCTTTAGCCGTACTAAGCGAATGTGGAACTCTCTTCCACACTCTGTCTTTCCCGAATTCAGGAATGTAAGACTACCGGCACCTCCTCTCCAACCCATACCCTATTCCTAAAGCACTCACTGTGTCTATGACATAATAAGGGTATAAAAACCCCTTGAGTGTGTGTTTATTATAAAAAAAAAAAAATATCTGTTGGACCGTTCCGCTTAGAAGCCTATAACAGACACAGTACCAAACATACATACATCGATTATTATAAATGGAGAGATATTCTTGAAGAGCAATGGCTATTTTTTATTAACAATCTTTTCTGATATAGCAGAAGTCTTCTGCATTAGCAATTATCTTGTGAATTCTGTTCCTAATTGATGCTTTTTTCAGTTTATCCTAGAATATTATTAGATGATTTCATAAAAGCACTTCTAATGTATTTAATATTAAATTTCAACTTTTCCCGAACCTAAAATCATGCTACACTTCTTCGTCTACAATACAATTTTCTTTTGTTGAGCAAATAACCAATTAAGTTCTAAGGATCATGAACGGCAAACACAAAACACACTGCAAAATTGCAGATGATGTTGAATTTAATTTAATACCCGTCACGTTCATGAAATTCATAACAATAACGAATATGATATGACAAATGGTCAACACAAGAAAATATTTTACAAAACATATTGAGCTGCATGAAAATGAATAATGAATGAATAGTTAAGTAACCAAATAATATCCCTTTCAAGTTTGAAAAGAGACAAAGCAATCATCAAATGCAGCAAGAAGTATGTATATAGACAGTATTATTGGTGTGTCCTTTACAAAAATAATCCCACAGTAATCTTTTTCCATCTTTCCTTATACAATAAGAAACGTTAGCTTAAACAAGATATATTTGATAGAAAATAATAAAACCATTCAGACAGGATGAAAAACAAAGTTCTTCAAAGGTCCTCGCCAGCAAATGCACTTTCAACTTGTATTACAACAAAAATAATGAATAAAATATATTCGAGTACCTATGTACATTGCATTACCCAATCAATATTTTCTTGGGAAAACTCCTCTCTCTGCTCCAGCTGACCAAGTTCAGATCGGATGAAATTATTATTCAAAAGTCTGGAAGAATTTGATATTGAATTAAAGGAGGATTCAAGCCTTTGCTTCGACAAGAACAAGGAGAAGAAAGTTTGTTTTCAATTACTCTCGGCAAGGACTTTCTTCTGCTTGAATTGGAAAACTATCAATTGCTTTTGAATTGTATTAAATACGGATGGCTGGTTTAATGTCACAGCCTCATAATTTCCTCCTTGATAAATTGATGTTGGGCGTTGACTTTTTACTTGAACATGTTTATTTAGATATTGACTTGTTCTTAAGTAACACTCAAACACTTTTAAACTCGTTTGGACATTCAAAAATGAAAATACAGAGCGCAAGTAAAAAAGCAGAAGCCAGAAAGTCATTTTCTGCATCAAAAAAAAAAATATTAGTCAAAGCGTTCAAAGATGAATTTTAAGTTAATTTATTTTGACATATTGTCTCTCGATAACTCGGGCACACAACTTTTACCTATCAACAATAAATGGATATCTATGGTCTTGCATCCGTGCAATGCATTGTCACGTAAAAACATTAATTACTCATGTTCCAGCGACCTCGATTATTAACTGCATTCTGCGAGGTCATCGACAGACCATATCCAAAAAGAATTTATGCTTACATATCATCCAATTACAAAAGGATGTTCGTACCATTCATCACCGCTGAGATGTAATTAAATTGCTCGTCCTTTCAGTTTTTTTTGTTATAAGCGACCGTGTCGGGCGCGGTATGTATAGTCTGTCGTCGACCATGAGACAAAGGACCTTTACAATCGGAACCGAATCCTCAACGGCCATAGAAAAATATCAAATAAAGGGCGCATTGCACAAACGGTAAAGATGAACGAGATATGGGACTTGACCTGTTTTCATTTCCCAGCAGATTAAGCAAATTTGTCAACACGAACATCCTGATATGATCCAGAAATTTAAAAATTTATAAAAGCAGAACATTTTCTGTCAATATGCGGTGCGTTACATTAGGTAGAGAAGTGGAATATACAGAAAACACCCTCCGGCAGTAATGTTGCAAGTTGCAACCATCATAGCCGACAAAAAAAAAAGAAATGTGTCAAGCGACAGCGAAAAATTTAGCAGAAGAGATATAAAATAAATAAATAAAAACGTCAATATATATATGAAATATGTATAGCGATGCCGCACTTACTTAAAAAGTTTATTTCAAGCGGAAGTTGGAACATAAACTCTCAGATGCATATGGCGCGAGTTGGAGGCGGGCGGTTGCCTTTGGTTTGTCGCTGAGTGGGTGTGCTTGTGCTGCATTTAGTGATGCGATGATTTTGCTTAAATTTAGTTTTCACCCAGTTCTTCGTCAAAGTTTGTTCGATGATGTTGTTGTGCTGGCTTGCATTGCTGTGTCAGCTTCAGCGTCGTCATCGTTGTGAGATAGTAAATAGAACCTTTCTATAATAGTCCTCATCGCTGAGTTTTAATGATGCAAAGTGTTACTTGCACACTATGGAAAATGAAAAGGCAACAAACTGATGAGAATCGACTTTTAATGATGTTGTGTCTTGGAAATTTTGTTAGAGATTTTTTTATAATTATTTAATAATTTAAGAAGGCATCAACATCAACAAAATTGTTTTGTTTTACGTTCGTAAAGGATATTGATATTTGAAACGAAAAGATTTTGAAGAAGAAGATTTTTCTACAAAAAAAACTTATCATCTTTTTATCTTTTAAGAGTTGGTGGGAAACTCTCAATGCAACACCAGCTACGGCTGTCCCGCACGCTAATTGGGTTATCTTCGAAGACTTTACGTTCAGAACAATGCTCATGTTCTGACAGCATGCACCAGTCATCTAAGTCGTTAGACCTTTATTTTTACTGTCTACATCTGTGTATTGTTCATGCAGACGGGAACAAAAATCACGCGAAAAAAACGTTTGTATTAGTTCAAATTCCAATGCCTAAGGATATGGGGTAAACCGCATACATAAGGCCCGCAACGATGAGAGATATTTAAAATTTGTTTTCAAATTTGAAGGCAATCCACTTAGTAATTAATTTATCGGACATAAAAACAGACGGGCATAAATACATTCATTGCTGACCACTATTCAGTGGTAAGTAAAAATATAACCCCATTGACGTAATCGTATCCTCACCTTAAAATTACGATAATATCCTTAAAAATTTCAAAATTTTCACCATTGCACTAAATTCCCTCCCAAAAACATCCCTTCTGATTAATAGGTCAGTTGTAAAATTTAATTGTTCAACGCACTTAAGATTATTGCACTCTCGAAATTTCGCCCATATTAAATGAAACTTAAAGGCAAAACGTTAAACTGAGCTCAGCGTGAATCCAAGTGAAATAATCCTCAAAAGTGTGGCACCAACGTGGCCGAACCTCTCCCAACTACCTATTGTATAAAACACTTTATCAAATTTTGGGATCGTACCTGCAACTGAACAAAATTATTGGATTGCATTGGAATCTACCTTTAGCACAAAATTCACAACTATGGTGTCAACTAGGTAGGTCTAGCTATACCTTATGCGAGATTCGATTCAATTGGCGTTGACCTGTAATTCCTCTTAGTTCCACATGCCGATGTCATGCCTTCATGCACGACACCCTATTTTTATACCGAAATTACGCCTGAAGCTCCCCTTTGGTTTGTGCATCAGCAAATTTTACTATTGTCCCAGAGAGAAAGAGGACTCCACTATAATTCCCATAAATTACGTGAATCACCAAATGCAATAGAGTTTTAGTCCCTCTTCGTGTCGTCATTGTCGCAGTCGTCGTCGTTGTCGTTGTCGTCGTCATATTGAGCCACCAACCACCGACCGCTGCTGCTGAGCAGAATTTCGAAAACTCTGGGAATATTAAATTGAATTATTATATTATAGAGTGCGCTTGCATGTACACCAAACATCATCTATAGCATATATCTACCAAACATTAAGTTGTCAGTGGAGTTATGTTGCCGGCTATAGAGGACCATCGCATCAGAGACTCGAGCAGCAGCCGACAGCTTGCTACCAAAAAATAAAGAACGATGCTGTAATGCAGAAACGGATTTGTAATTTAAATTTCATGCTGAAAGCTGCAGCAGTATACAAATTTATTACCTTTAGTGTCTAGATTTACGGATGTATGAACAAATGCGAATATGTGCGATCTGTTGTCTGTTGTGTCTCTTCTTGTGTTTGCTCTTGTTGTTGTTGTTTTTAATTTTTTTATTTTTGCCAGAGACAGGCAGCATAAATTATATTTTAAGGTAATTAAAGAACCTACGATATTCGTTGAATGAAAAGGATCTCTTATAGATTTCAGGATACAGATATGCCAGAGTGTAGTCAGAAATCTTGTTTACGGTTTTAATTTCCTATTAACATGAGAATTTTTTGTTTATTAAATTGAAATGTTCATTTTGAAATAACTCATTTTCCAGATTCAAGATTTTGTCAATTATATCGAGAATTCACTTCATGTATGATGTCACGAAAATAAGCTGACAAAACAAAAAAAGGCTCACCAACTTTGGGTCTAACTCTACTTAAAAATTTAAGCTCTGCGCCTTCTGTAACATAACGGAAACGAAAATTTGATCACCCATTCCAAATGCACTTTGGAGCTAAGGGAAATGCATTTAAATCTATTGATAAGTGCCAAGCTCTAGCTTACCTCAAAAATGACAGCTGTACCATTTCAAGAAAACAATTATTTCGTGCTTTGAGGGAGCTAAAAAGACTATTAACCGGATAGCAGAGCAGTTAAGGCTGATGGTATAACGGAAGTGCTGTTCAAACAAGACACACAAGGGATATGCAGCACTGTTAATTTTGTAAACCAAGTAAACGCGAACTGGGATGGAATTGTGTAAGGTGATTTGTGATTAGCAACTTTATGACTATCAAATGTGATCAAATTTTATCTTCTGTCTGTGAAAGGTGATCACCAAAAATATTTCACAGCCTGGCATCATTTTCCAAAAAAAAAAAAAAAAAAAACATATGACGTTGTGACACAAGAATTTCTACTAACTATATATTCCCAATTTGGGAACTTTGCTTACATAAATAATTTCCTAAAATGGGAACAAAAAAACTTAATTTCGAAAAATTCGTATCGCCAATAATTTTTTCCAGGAAACTTTTTCCCTATTTCGAACAAAATATTCTCCAAGTTAGTTGTGATTGTGAGGGAAAAACTTGGTGTGCAGCACCATGAAGTGAATTGAAAGGCTATTTCTTTTTTCTTTGGTGGAAAGAGGGGCACAAGTCGTGGGGCTAAAGATCAACACGGAAAAACTTAAGGGATCATCCGTGGAATTTAATCAACAATCCAATCAAATATTTCTGGACAACTCTTTTAGCTTAAAGACCAAGCCTGGACTCTTCCGCTCCAATTTTGAATCCGTGCTACTTTATGGGTGCAGCACTTAGGCCCATACACTGCCACAAGAAAGCTTCAAACGTTCGTTAAAAGATGTCTCAGAAACATCTTGAGGATTTTTCTGACCCAACCGTATCTCAAATGTTGAACTTCATGCGAGAACAGGCCAGGAAATGGGTTCCTATATCATACGAAGACGAAAGTAACAGTGGATTGGCCACACGCTTCGAAAAAGCGACTGCTTCGCTATGGAACCCGTTCACACAAGAAAGCAGACAAGTGGGGCGGCAGACAATTGGCTTGGCGATTAACAGTCGAACAGGAATCAGCACAAGAACTGCGTGTAGTAGAAGCGGCCCTATGTCCCGTAAAGAAAACACGTTAGAGGTCAATAGCTTAGGTACAATACGTTTTAACAACAAAAAGCATGGGGCGACTTTCCTTTACGGGCTCTTTGAGGTTAGAATTTTGTTTTTTTGTTTTTTCTTTGACTTATCTGTCAAATAGTGAGGAAACAACTCCAGGTTGAAGTATGTTAGTGTTGGCAGATGAGTAATATTTTACACAATGTAGCTTTTTGTAGCAAACAGCGAGTATATGCGGCGGCTTCCCCACTCAAGAGGTTTTAACCCTCAGTGTAGTGCACAATTCTGGCTACGCTAGCAAACAGCGAGTATATGCGGCGGCTTCGCCGCTCAAAAGGCATTAACCCTCGATGTGGGGTGCACGACCCACGACTCTGGCTACGCTAGCAAACTCTAAATGTTCTCAAAGGGAAATATTTAAGAAAATTCCCGCTCTAAAAAAAATCCTATAAATATACGCAGTCTGCCGGTACTAAAATGACATTAAATCGTGAATTCTGTGCAAAAAGTGCAAATTTATGTAATTAATTAAAAATAGAAATATTTATTTCCTAAGAAAAAAACAATTTATTTGTGCTTAAATAACTAGTATCTATCGATTGAGACCATTTTCGTGTCCAAATTCAGGAGCCCGTATAAGAAAGTCAAGCCAAAGGCATTTTAGCTTCCAAATGTACGTATGTTTAATGAAGGAACACAAATGAATGAGATTAACAAAAATATTGTCGTTAAATTGTCACGAAAGATCAAGTCACTAAAAATCAAAACTATCTGCGAGTTAAGGAGTTGTGATCCGAAAACCATTTTTCCTGGTTTCAGTCCTTAGCTTCTTCTTTCCGTATATGTATGCATGTATGTATGTAGATATTTTCTGATGCAAATACCTCGGCAACCAGGACAGGACTAGGAAATGTGTTTAGCTTTCAAAGATAGTTTCGGGATATTAAAAACTATCAAATATGTCTGCAAAATTAAGCGAAATCGATGTTCTGTTGTTTTGATATGAACATCCACAATTTCAATAATTTTTATTTGAATTTGACACAAACACAATATTTTATTTAAATTTGAAGCTTTCAAAATAACTTCGAAAATCATAAAAAATTTTTAAGGTTGGTATAATTTCTTTCCGGGTAAATAAAATTTCTTAGGAGATTCTCGATGGGTAACTTCTGTTCCGGGGTAATTTTCGTTTCCCTAGGAAACAAAAGTCCAATAAAATTGGCGATAGGGCTGATTATGACTTATAGTTGAATCACTCTGGCAATCGATACATAAGTTGGTATCGAAAAAAGAAACGACGCGACGTGGCAAAGAATAAGGAAAACACGATGCCTGATACTACTATAGGTATTTCATATACAAACACAAGGTTTTGACATCACAAGTAGCACAAAATTACTTAAAGAAGGCTTTAAGAAGTATTATAAGCTCTTGTCCCGATTCTTTAAGACTTCTTTAAGTACCTATTAAGTACATAAAAGGCGAAAGTGGGCGGTCCGATAGAATGAATTAAGAAGATAATTTGGTTCTTATTGAGGTCTTAAAACGGAATATTTTCCTTCTTATATACTTCTTAGCGTCTTCTTAAATACTTCTTTTCACACTCTTAACTCCTTCTTACAAAATTCTCAGACAGAAAAAGAAATTATCAGTGATATTCTATATTCTAGTTTTTGTTTCTCTGATTCTCATCTATTTTTATTTTATTTATTAGAATTTTTTTTATTTCTATTTTCTTTTTCAACAGTTTGGCTTGTTGTTGGTATATTTTCTAGATTTACTAAGTCCCCCTCTCAATTCTCTAATGCGCCGCCTCGCCTTCACTTTTGCTTGGTTACATAATAACTAGGCCTTCTACCAGTTACTTTAATGTCTTTTAAGCATGCAAATCAATTTGTATTTACA
>CAKKXW010000924.1:0-14868 GCA_920937365.1 Sphaerophoria rueppellii | reverse complement strand
TATTAAAAATTTGGTCGACTACAAAAGAAGCAATAAAAACAAAACTTCTACCAATAAACAAAAAAAAGGTCTTTTAATTTATTGCATAAGCATATAAATAAAAGAAGCTCCCTTACTTAACTCTTTGTGAGAATTGAGACGAAAATGGGTTTAGCGGTAAATGAGGTCAAAACGAAGTATATGCTGTCTTCGAGGAAGGACACCCAACATCAACGACTCGGACAGGACATCACAATAGCCTCATACAACTTCAAGGCAGTAGGGGAGTTTGACTCCTTAGGCTCGGGCAATAACACCCGCACCGATATCTGACCGAGAATAACTCTTGCTAATCGGTTTTTCTTTGGGCTAAGAAAGCAATTGAGTGGAAAAGCACTCTCTCGAGCAACTAAGGTAAGACTGCATAACATCCTCATCATCCCAGTCCTGCTGTATGGTGCAGAAGCATGGACCTTAACAAAATTGGATGAATGAGCCTTAGGCTGTTTCTAGAGGAAAGTTCTTCGGTTAGTCTTTGGCCCATGTGCATTGAAGAGGAATGGCGAAGAAGATATATAGCAGCAAACTTTACGGGTTGTAAAATGACATGGATCTAGCCAGAAGGGTCAAGGTCCAGAGACTCAGATGGCTCGGTCATTTAGAGCGGATGGACCACAATGCTCCGGCCCGGAAAGCCTATATGACACAATTCCCGAGGGATATAGAAAGAGAGGAAGACTGCTACTCAGGTGGTGCACATAAGTGGAAGAGGACCTCAATCAATTTGGAGTGCAAAATTGGAGACAGCTTGCTAGGGACCGAGCTGGCTCCAACGCGCAACCTTAAGTAAGTAAGTAAGTAAGTAAGTATATATTTTAAGTCCGAGTGCTACCTTGGTCTTTATTTTTGGTGTCAGAAAAGAGGTCGTACTGCTTACTTTTGAGTCCCTGGACTCTTTGATTATCGACCCATGGCTCTTGGACATTGTCAATGTCAATATCTTTGTGTCGCAGAAGGATGTGAAAATTATTTGAAGCGTTAATCCAATGCTTCAGTGTTGTTTGCACTATACATTGTGCACTTTGACGGTGTATGTATAGATGGAATTGACTTGCTCACAGGGTCCGACCGACCGACACGCCTTGTGGGGCAAACCTTTTTCAGAGTTGTTCAGTAGTATTTGTTGCGCCGTTTGTGACTGTTTTTTCCATCAGGCTTGATGACCGACCGCTCTTCCATGTAGACTTCTGGATTTAGACTTCTGAGAACTTTAAGAAGACTCCCTCCATTGATTTTGGTCTCCAGTTTAGGCAACCAAACGAGTGCTCTCAGCATTCTGGGAATGTCCTTGACTTGGATTACCATGAGCTTCATGCCCACCCAAGCGTCACTAATCTTAGCGACGCATTTAGTCAGAAAGTCCTTCGAAAACCTCACGCAGCATTTATTTACCTGGACACCTCGACAGTTTTGGACCGTAATCGAGTTTGTAGAGACAGAGTCCAGGGACTTTATAGCTGCCTGACTATCTGAGAAAATCCGGATACCAGATGTGGATACCACTTTTTCTCTGAGCCAGGACAGGACCACCTTAATCGCCAAAAGTTCTGCCCTAAACACGCTACAATGATTTGGAAGGCTGAATGAGAGACTTAGTTTTAGTCGTTCGGAGTACACACCTCCACCAAACCCATCAATAGTTTTCGTTCCATCTGTATAGAAGTGGATTGCCTCGTCTTCCAGGAATGTATTAGACCAAATGTTATGTCATCTCAAGGGATATACGTCTTTTGTGTCTGCATTCTTATGTTTTATTGATGTTGGCACATGTGACTGATGTAAGCGAATTTAGCGTTGATGCAGATAATTTCAAGGAAGTAAGATAACACTCCCTTGTTGAAAAGTGGGAAACTTTTCAGTCCAAAAAGGATGTTGCTTTTGTCGTTCGGTAGCACCCGCCTTTCCACACATCCCATTCATTAAAATTTGTCTCATAGATAAAATAAAAAAGTTCAGTGATAATAACTTCAAATTGATGATCCGCTATACCCTACAAAAGCCACGCTTCTCCAAAATACCCGCCAAAGGCCAAACACACTTCTTTATTATTCTGAACAAGTTCGCAACATAAATTAAAGGATCGCAATTTTGTGTCAAAAATCATCCATTTGTTCCACTTCATTTGTTCACTCTTATAGGATTTTGTTAAAATTTAATACCCGAATTAAATTTCTTCTCCATTTTAAAAGCAATTTATTTTCATCTCATCTCATGGACTCACTTTAACAAAGAGCGCTTTCCCAAATAATCTTAAACATTCTCATTACATTCGATATATCTCAATTTAAAGGTTGCAAAAGAAGACTAAAAACCTCCTTCAGCCTTCATCATTTTTTTTTTCTTGTGTCTTGAAGACATACGCCATTATTATTGGCAAAAGCCTTCCATATACATTTTTTTAGTTACAAGAGTTTCGTCGATACAAACTCCAAGGAAAAAATGTTTAAAAAAAAAAAAAAAGAAAACTAAATACATTTCTTTTCACGTAAATTCAATTTTTGTTTTTGTATATATTTTTTTGTGTTTTCAATTTTCCTCTTCTATCTTGTGTGTGTTAGCTATTGAGCCTTCGGCCTTCGGGCTCAGGCACTGGCTGGAACTCTCGTTTCTATTATTCTCGACAGGAAACTTTTCTATCCACTTGGTGTTCAGAATGCTGGGGATATGTTGCGTCAGTTGTATTAAGCAGCACACGAGGGAAAACTGTTTAATTAAATTATCGTCTAGCAAACGTGCCGAGTTCTTTTCTTATTTTTTCGTTTAAGTTCAACATCCATTTACTGTTACTCGTTCGTTTTTTTTTAGAATTTATAAAAGAACTTCTTTTGAGGATTTCCAGTGAACGAAGCGAAGGTCGTGGGCTACACAAGGTATAATCATCCAGGTCCATTTGAGTTGAGGATTTATCAATTTTAGATTCGTATCATTAAAACTTCATACATCACCTGTGTTCAGCCGTTTGGTAGTTCAGGGAGGGATTTGTATTACAAGTCGTCAAGATGCATTGTTTGCATTGTAATTGACCTTATTTTAAATGAACGAAAAATGGAAAAAAATCCCATTTGGCCATATTCTATTTTCGAATGAGGATATTCTCAATGGCGGCTGATAGGCGAATAGAATGATATTTGCAAGTTTCATTATAGCTTTACTTCTACGGAAAGTTAGGTCTGGACTTGCAAATAAAACTCAATGCATGTTGCATACCAGAACCCTGGATTCAACCGACTACACGACGACCAATAACGAAGATTGCCAGCCGATGTCTGCCCCATAATCATAGTCTTTTCGAATACCAGTTTCCCAGCTCTAAGAAGAAGAAGGAACAAGTTTTAGATGAAATTTCCAGGCATCTAATTATTATAGCTCTGTCATAAGTACTGCCAACCCCATATTACAATTGCCGATATCAGGTCGCATGACGCTAGGGACTGAACGTACGAATGCTGTGAATAGGCTGAGGAAAGAAGAAAATAGCCGTTGCAGACGAAAGAAAGCGCACAAGGAAACATTTTCTTTGAAATAGAAAGAAATAGAAAGCTAGGACCGCACCACGCGCAAAATTTCGACCAATCAGTTAGGCACACTCTACAAATGGAATTGGTTTGAAATCAGCTTACCTCTCCAATATGTTTAGATTACAATCTCGTGCAGCCATTGGAGAAGTAAGAAAGTTATTCAAATGGCTTGAATAAAACATCGGCATCCTTGGATGAAACCAACAAACATTGTCTTCGGATCGAGCAGGGCGCGAAAACCCTGGAGCTCCATACTTGTGAAGGAATACTTGTGAATAACACAATTTTCCTACCAGCATTGTCTGACGTATCCGCTAGTCTTAGTTGCTTAGCCAAATTCACTCTGAACTCCTAACCGCTTTCGAGGGAAAAGACCGCAGGAAAATACTTGGCCCGATTTATGAGAAAGTACGTTGCGGATGCCTGTATGTCCTGATGTATGGTACAGAAGCATGGACCTTGGCAAAATCGGATGAAAGTGCCTTTGGCTATTTCGAGAGGAAAGTTCTTCGGGTCATCTTTGGCCTCGTGTGCATTGAAGGGGAATGGCGAAGAAGATATAACAGTGAATTTTACAGGTTGTACAACGACATGGACCTAGCCAGAAGCCTTCGACACTATTCCCGAGGGACATAGAAGGAGAGGAAGATCGAGACTCAGGTGGCGCATCAAGTGGAAGAGAACCACAATCAAAACTGAAGACAGCTAGCTAGGGACCGATCTGGCTGGCGAATACTGTTTATTGAGGCCCAAGTCCACAACGGACTGTAGCGCCACCTTAAGTACGTACATTGTGGTTACGATAAAACCTAACTTACTTAGGCCCTTGGACCTCGGGTACCTCTTTAGAGGCATAGGGTCTCTACAACGTCTACACACCATCGTCTTCGGTTTCCAAGGATGTGTTTCAGCTCCCTTCAACTCTTGCTTAGTGACGCTGACTCCTCCTCGACTGTCCACCGCGATGTGATTCGTGGTCGCCCAGCTCTTCTTCCTTGCTGTATGAGCCATAGCGGGTTCCATTAAATGATTGACTTGCAATTCAATCACTACCTTCCATTGCCACTTATGTACGTCTTCGTATAACAGAGTCAATAGGTTCCTGACCTGCCCTCCGATAAAGATCCTCATTAGATATTTGATTGGACCAGAAAATTCTAAGGATTTTGCGAAAGCATCTATTGACAAAGGCTGAGAGAGTTATTCCTCCATACTTTAGACAGCATATCAAACTCCGCTTTTGCTTTGCCGATGCGGCAGGTAAAGTCTTGTTCGGTTCCGCCTTCGATTGATTTGATACTTCCAAGATATTAGAAGCTTTCCACTTTCTCCACCGGTTGCGATGAAGTTTTAGATTTGAACGGATGGTCCGATTTCCGATGATTTGGAAGCCTGATCTTTTTTGCTTTGTCGGTATTGAGTTTTAGCCCCACGATTGCTCCTAACAGATTGCTATGGGAGAGTAAGCAAACGTCATCCGCGTAATCTAGATATGTTTTCAATAGGATGTCAAAGTCCATTGAATCCCTCCGCTACATGGTAAAGCTGCGCACAGTATATCGCTTATAACCAGCAAAAACAATATTGGCGACATAATACAGCCTTGCCTGACTCCGCTGTGGATTTGAAAATCGTTCGAAAACCTACCATCATGCAGAACATAACCAGCTACGCTCTGTTGACGCTCAAGTGTAGTAATGATCGATAACAATCAACACACTGCTGAGTTATGATCCATAAAGTGTAAATGAGATCGATAATACAGATGGATTCAGCGCGGAATCTTTCTTGTTAGGCATCGTGTGACGCATTGTGTGACCTCTAGATGTGCTTTGTTGCGTTCCAGAATGACTTGCTACTATTTTGGCAACAGTAGGAAGAACGCAAATCCCTCTACAGTTTTCGCACTTAGTACGACCAAGTTTTTTACTTGCGACATATAGAATATATGGCAAGTATTGAATTCGTAAAAAAAAAAAAAAAATTGAGATGAGGATGAAATATGACATTACGATGATAGAGAAGTCGAAAAAAGTGGGTCCGCCGATACCGTCTGTCTGTCTGTCGGGAAGTTTACAGGCATCCATGCCTTAACTACTGGTCCGATTGACTTCAAATTTGAAAATTAGGTTTGAGCAAAAACTCATATCCCAATTTCTTATTTATTTTTGTTTTAAAATCAAATGTTAGGGTAGCCAACATACGATTTTTTGGCCAAAAACTAAAAATTTCAATTTTCTCCAAAACGGCTCCTACGATTTTTTTTAAACTTCATCGAGTTTTATTTCCTTAAACATTTATTATTTTTATGTCAAAAAAAAAATTGCATTGCTCCAAAACGTTACCCCCCATAGAACAGTTTTTTGGTTATTAGATTTTCTCGAAAAATAAAAGTCCGATCAGCGTAAGTTTTTTGTTAAAGTATGTATATATAGTTCAAATAATATTTTGTATTCAAAAAAAATGTCAAACTTTTTTTTTTGGATTTTTTAAAAATATTTTTAAATTTTTTTTCCAAAATTCTGTATCTCAAATATAATATAATAATCAATTTTAAAAATCCAAATTGAAGTACGATATGTATATTTACATGGTCTTAAAAACTGCATAGCCAAATTAATTTTATGACATTTTTGAAAAATTTTAAATTTAAAAAATAAATTTAAAAAATTAATTTAAAAAAAACGGCTCCGACGATTTTCAAAAAAAAATTCAATAAATCGAAAATTTGGTTTGAATTTATTTGGCATTTAATTTTTTGGAATTAAATGTATTTACGAGGTACATTTTCAAATTTTATTTTTTTTAATAAATTCTAATCTATATATATAAAAATGTAATGTTGGTTTGTGTACGCTTGAAAAACTCAACAACCGTCTGACCGATTTTCTTAATTTTTGTTTTAAACTAAAGAGGAATAAGGGAAGAAGGTTGTTAACAAACAAAATGTAAACTTTTAAATCACAAACGGTGCAAATGTTAAAAAAATAATGCTTTTCTCACTTCAGCAAAATATATCAATATAGCTACGAATATTCGATTTTGTCAAATATTTTTATTTTCAGATTTCAGTCAAAAAAAAAATGTCAGTGAAGAAAAATATTATTTGTCAAATATTGTTTTTCATCGACAAAAAAAAAACTATACACTTGACATTTTTAGTTGTCGATTTTTTTCTTTTTTTTAGATTTGTTGCTGAGTTCGACTCACTACTTTTGTACCAGTGGAGCGTTTGTCACCGTATTTTGAGGGGCGTAAATGAGTTTTAAGTATTTTGTATAAAACCGACCAAGCCGTTTATGATATATATCCAGTAAAGCTGGTAGTGGAGTAGCGAAGTAGTGGGTAGCAGGTTGTGGGGTGACGGGTAGTGGGTATGAGGTAGTGGGTTGACGGGTAGCGTGTAGAAGTAGTGGGTTTCGGGTAACGGGGTGCCGAGTAGCAAGAAGCAGGTAGCGGGTAGCGGATAATATAGGTAGAGAGTAGTAGGGCCGTGGATAGAGTTTAAAGTTAAGGTCTTATTTTTATCAAACGAGGAAGTACAAAGTCTGCTAGGTCTGATTTTTTAGATTTGTTGCATTCGATTTGTTGAACTGCTTGCAGCAAGGAATGGACTGACTAATTTGTGAAATTCTCTGAAAATTTTAAATTATTTTTGTTTGGAAAATGACTGAAAATGTTAAATTTTATTGTACAACGTGTATGTGGTTTGATTCGTGTCATTATAATATATTGATTGTTTCTGTGGTATTAAGTTCGACTCACTTATTTTGTACCAGTGGAGTGTTCTGCACCGAATTTTGACAGAATGTTCGGGTAGTGGCCTGGGATAGCGGGAAACGGATCGCAGTTTAGGTCTTTAATTTATAGCATTTGCAATCACAATCAATAAAGCTCAAGGTCAATCTTTAGAATTTTGTGACTTAGATTTAGATGCGACGGAGAGTCTTTATATCTACACAGACAGAAAAACAAAAAATGCAAAATTCTCAACCATCCAATCACATGTGCCACTGCAAAGCGTGTTATTATTACAGCTAGTTATTTTTATATAATCATAAATATTTAGTTTTAGCATGCAGGAGCAAGTTCGTACGACCTACACGTGCACATATTTTTTTTTTTTTTTGTTAGCTCGACGATTATTTCGTTTTTCCACACTTCGGGGAAGCTTTCGGTGGCCCAGGCTACGTTTATGAGTGGATGAAGCAGTTCGCTTGATGACGGTAGCGCGCCGCTTGAAATGATTGTTGATGCAGTTATTGATGATAAATCATAAGAATTTCACTACAACTTGTGGGAGTTTCTTCAGAATGTAGTTCGATACACCATTCACTCCAATCGACTTCTTTCGCTTAAAATTGCAGATTGGGTTTGCAATCTCCTCTGGATTGCAGAATTCTACATGTTCTACTGATTCATATCTGCTAGACAATCATCGTCAAACTGAACTTCTTCGGTAATTGGTTGTTGAATCAACTAGAAGGAAGTGTCAATATCGATTCGGAAGAAGTTGGTGTGAAAGTTTGCTCAATTTGGTTGACAAAGCATTGTTGCTACTAAGCATTAATTTCGACAATGGTTTCTTTTTTCTCCTAGACGATTTATTGCCTTAAAAGCCTCTGGCCCTAATTTGATGACCCGCAGCCTCTTCCTGAACGCAATGTCGTTGCGGTACCGAACAGCGTTACTGAACATGATGTTGGTATACTCCAGTCCCTTTTTGGCTATCCTGTACTCTAGATTGATGGTGTTGAACTGCCGATTAAGACGCTTACCATGTGTCTGTGGGCATATAATGTTTACACATACTCTTGGAGAAGCTGGCATCGGTCCATTGATGACTTGGGAATTTTTTGAATATCAAATGCATTGGAAAATTGGGAAAAATATGTCAAACACTTTCCGGCGCAAAGAATCTTTTAAAGGGTTAGAAACAGGAAACGTCTGCTTTTAACGAGCCTACTGTTTATAGGTCAAGGCACAAACTTCTACCTCCTCAAATCAGTCAACTTCGTCGAAAGAAGTGTTTTCCTTTCTTTATCATTAAATGAAAAATTCACATTTTCCTTCATTTCTCACACGAATTTTTTATTTTATTTCCCACAGGCACCGGCCGTCACATTGGCACCACAGCAAAACGAAATAACAAGAAATGCCGAAGGATTCATTCTCTACTCGAGCAATTTACAGATTCGCATCCACATAGCCGATCCACGTTTCATCTCAAATACGGAACTATTGGAGTTGAAATGTGTTGCCGATATAATGGGTATACCGTCGCTAACACGTGAAACTGTTGTGCGAGCCACAATTCTGGCGCTTAAGGATGCCGGTCTCAATCAGAGATTGGTGGAGAATCATTCAGGTGAGTACACATCGATGAGCAGGTGTTGCTTTTTTTATTCCTTGCCATGCAGCCATATCAGCTATAGAAACAGTATCAGCCACATCCTTGTTCCAGAGGTGTGTGCCTCATAAAAGGATAGCTTCAATTTTGAAAAGATGATTGCAGGGGATGCAACAGCGATTGTTGTTAAGCACGAAGTGTGCGATGTGTGAGAAGATTGCATCTTCTTCGTCTGCTATCTTTAGCCAACTCGAGCTTAATCCTTTATTGGATCATCTCTAATGAAATGCATAACGATAAGAAATGATAATAGAGAGAGAGAGAGAGAGAGAGAGAGAGAGATGGGTGTATAAGACAAAACTGGAACAGGATGTGGCTGACTGGTCAGCTGGTGCTTCAGTTGTATGGCTAGATTGCAGGATTTTCAAACACACCACTGACTGTAAGGACGGAAATTAAATTCAAATCGATTATTTCCAGGTCATGTGCAGCCGATGCTGAGTCTCATTGTCACGTTCTTAATTATATTCTACGGAATGTTTTCATTTAATGAAAGAACTTTCCTCGATGCAATCTGCAGATAGCTCCTTATGCTTTTGGCCAATGTCATAATCACTGTGTAGACTGTGTATAGTGCTCTGGTGCATGTAGGCATAGAGGAACAAACAAAAAACAAGGAGAATTTTCTAACAGTTTTATGGGAAGTTGCGCACATGCAACGTGGAAACGTGGATTGTAGAATTTTAGAAAATGAAAACAGCAGACTGCACAATGAATGCAAACTGGCACATATATACGTACACACTCACACACTCACGCAAACATATACATAGATATGTAAACTAATTATTAAGGATTCTAAATTTATTTTTTTAATTATAAAATTGTACTAAGTTAAAAAAAAAAAAAATTAAAATTATTGTAAGTATGAAGAAAAGTTGAGGGAATAAAATTGTCACGTGACTGGGAGTAAGATTAGAAAATGTTGAACAACTTTTTGTTTGCTTAAAGGGTCATCAGATTTAACGAGTTAACTTTTGGAAAACGACTGAAGAACTTTGAAAGCGGATTAAGACGATGATTTTTGTCCATAGCCGATGCGAAATTAAGGTAAGTTTGGCAGAACAAAAGCATGAACAAGAGGTAATTTGGTCTCTTTATTTCCTTCTTCCACCTCACTGTCAGAATCATAGAGAATATATAATACCTAGAGTCGCGACTTCGGGTGTTCACTCTCTTTTTGCCTACAAGCTGCAATTTGGTCGTTTTGTACTAACCCAGTGAGAATGTGTTAGTTTTCCAATGCTTTTTAAATGAGAAACTGCACCAATACATTCGCACTGAGTTAGATACAATGCTCAGGTTTGAGTCGAGGTGCGTTTCATTCAGTTTTCAAATTTCAAAAATAAGATTCCGCTGAGCTCAAAATTTTCAAAAAAAAACTTAAACATACAAAAAAATGCATGCAATATGAAAAATAAATACGTTATATTGTTTCTTTGCACTTTTAACACATAATTGCACTATAATTTACCAATATTTGTATCAAAAATCTTAATAAATCTTTTAAAAAAAAGTTGTGCGTTTAGTCTCGTATTTGCTGTGGTGGAAGTCTGTCACTTTGGGTTTGTGCATCAGGAAAAAAATTTTGTCACGGCTGAGTGCTCACTCTTTTGTCACCTTTTGTAAAAACATTTCATTCCAAAAATTTAAATGCCAAACAAATTCAAACCTTATTTTTGATTTATTGAATTTTTTTTATATATAAAATATAAATTTTTATATATAAAATTTTTCAAAAATGTTTTAAAATTAATTTGAGTATGCAGTTTTTAAGACCATGTAAATATACATATTATGCTCCAACTTGGATTCTTAAAATTGATCCGTTTTTGAGATACAGAATTTTGAAAAAAAAAAGTTAAAAATATTTTTTAAAAATCCAAAAAAAAATTTTAAATATTTTTGAAAACACAATATTATTTGAACAATATATACGTACTTTCAAAAAAAACTTACGCTGATCGGACTTTCAGTTTTCGAGAAAATCTAATAACAAAAAAACGGTTCTATGGGAGGTACCGTTTTGGAGCAATACAAATTTTTTTTTTTTTTACATAAAATACATGAATGTTTAAAAAAATTAAACTCAAGAAAGTTAAAAAAAAAATCTATCGGTCCGTTTTGGAGAAAAAAAAATGTTTTGGTTTTTGGCCAAAAAAATCGTATGGTGGCTACCCTAAATTTTGATCTTAAAACAAAAATAAAAAAATTGGGATATGACTTTTTGCTCAAACCTCTAATTTTCAAATTTGAAGTCAATCGGACCAGTAGTTAAGCCTGTAGATGCCTGTAAACTTTCCGACAGACAGACAGACGGAATCGCCGGACCCACTTTCATCCTCATCTCAAATTTTTTTTTTACGAATTCAATACTTGCCATATATTCTATATGTCGCAAGTAAAAATTTGAGATGATGAGATATGACATTACGATGATAGAGAAGTTGAAAAAAGTGGGTCCGGTGATTCCGGATCAATTTTAAAAATCCAAACATAAGTATAATATGTACATGGTCTTGAAAACTGCGTACCCAAATTAATTTTAAGACATTTTTGAAAAATGTTATATATAAAAATTTATATTTTATATATAAAAAAAAATTCAATAAATCAAAAATAAGGTTTGAATTTGTTTGGCATTTAAATTTTTGGAATTAAATGTATTTACGAGGTACATTTTCAAATTTTAATTTTTTTAATAAATTCTAGATATTTTTATGTATTTGTAACAGCCACCTTCTATAACCACACACATAATCACATATCCATACACATCATCACACATCCATACACACCATTACACATTATATTGCATCATAACTTAACCAATAAACTTGAACATTTATTTTTTCACAACACTGTAAATTGCATATAATAATTTTTTTGCACAATACTGTAATTAACATAAAAAACAACATTGTATTAGAACCATTGTATTAGAACCATTGTATTAGATAACTGTAAAAGCTTCACTTTTTGGGTATAAAAGGCCGAAGCAAGTTAGAATAATTTAGCATTCGTTTGAATAAAGACCGACTGTAAACATACAACTTTTCGTTGGAGTTGCATTCTTGGCTTCTTATTTTTTGAACAGATTGCTTTGTTTTGCTGTAGACAGGCTGAACATTTATTGGTCGCCTGGCTCTGCAACGATCTCGTCGTCGTTTTTTGCATCATTTACGCATCTTCGCTACATCGCTCGCTGCTGCTTGATGATAAGACATTAGCACTCGCTCACGGAACCACTCACACCCGCTCACGCACCCACTATCACACGCACACACGCATATTTGCATAACATCCACGCATCAATTGGCGCCCAGACTTGTGGCCACGTAGCAGTAGCAGTTGTCAACATTGATACAGTCGCGCCTGATTAAGTGCACTAAATTTTTTTTTCTTGCAACTTTTTTTTTAATTAAAAAAAATATATACCGCCTCAACGTCCGTCTATAAAAGACTCGTTCACGTGATTTGGAATACAGTCACGCCTGATTAAGTGGACAATTTTTTTTTGCAACTTTTTTTTCTTACTAAAAAAAATATACCGCCTCAACGTCAGTCTTTAAAAGACTCTAACGCGTGATTGCACTACAGTCACACCAGATTAAGTGCATATAATTTTTTTTTTTGCAACTTTTTTTTTTATTTATTAAAAAAAAAATATACCGCTCCAACATCAGTCTACTAGATACTTGTACGGCCTCTTGAATACAGTAGCGCCAGATTAAAGTCATACCAGCGAAGATTAATTCTTCTAAACTTTTTTCTTCTAATACGAGGTATGCGAAAAAGTTCTCGTATTGCAAAATTCGCTAAACCGTCAGTTAACATCTTTAAACCGTCAACTGAAACACATTCTTCTGATTACGAATCGCCAGAATCTGATCTAGAGACAATGTCGATCAACTCATCATCCACTATAGCTTTTACGGAAGATCAGCTTAACCGCTTGGTAGCCGCGATTGGCGTCAAAGAACCTCAAGGCACTTTTAGTCGTTGCACTTCCCGTTTCAATGGTGAGAGAAATACTTCGAAGCTGGAAGATTTTATTGCCACAATAAGTGTTTACAAAAACTCTGAAAATGTTTCGGATAAAAATGCATTGGTTGGCCTTCCACTCCTGTTAGAAGGATTTGCAGCAAGCTGGTGGCAAGGAGTCAAAGGAGAAGCAAAAACTTTTGATGACGCTTTACAATTGCTTCGATCGTCATTTGCTCCTCCAAAACCTTCATGGCGAATTTATGTTGAAATTTTCGAAGATAAGCAAAAACAAAATGAGTCAACTGACGAATTTATTTGTAAAAAGAGATCCCTGTTTTCACAGACGAAATCACTGAAGAAACCATGATCAATATGATCTTTGGTCTGATCCTCTTGAATATAAGGGAAAAAATTCCGCGAAACTCAGTCAAAACGTTTCAAGATCTTTTGAGAGAAGCACGAGAAGTCGAAACGATCATAAGGGAAAGCAAACCCCCAGGTAGACCTTTCGAAGATGTTAAGAAGAAGAGTTGCTCATTGTGCAGAAAGCAAGGACACTCGATAGAGCAATGCTTTAAGAAATCTGCAAACAATGCTAATGAACCAAAAAAGCCTTCACTTAATTGCTATGGATGTGGAGCTGCAGGTTATTGCAGAACGAATTGTCCAACGTGCAGCAACAAACATGCTAACAGCCCAGCTATGCTTGATTTCAACCTTATTGAATCAACAGTCATAGGCAGAGACGTCCCCACTGTTGATGTGAACATTAACGGCTTGAAGGGTGAAGCTTATGTTGACACCGCAGCACGAACAAGCGTCGCAGGAGCCAGATTATACGAACAACTCCTTAAAAAAGGTTGTCCATTCCAAAGAGTAAACGCTGAAGTAACGTTGGCTGATGGTATAATGAAGAAGGAAGTAGTGCACTCGACCGTGGTTGATATAATCATCGGAAAAAGGCTTCGTAAGATCCGCTTCATTGCACTTCCAAAAGCTAAAGGAAATCGCACTCTTTTGGGAATCGATTTTCTCGAACAATGCGGTATTGTTTTAAATATAGCTCAAAGAGCATTTTATTTCATTGATGACCCAGCAGTCATACACGATTTTAAACTGGCCAAATGTAGAGCATCAACCCCAATCCAACCAAAAGATAACCCTTTCAAAACTCCAAAGCCTAAAACAGACTACGGTAAAGTCTTTGAAAAAGATGAAAAACTTCAACAAGTTTCTGCATATCTAGCTTGGATTGACAGCCATGAGATGTTGAGTCCTATTCCAACTACACCAAAAAGAAAAAGACAAAATGATTACTCGCCACACAGTATCCAAGCAATCTTTGCAGGTGCTGTTCCGCAAGGAATGAAGACTCCGGAGAAAGAAGTTGACCTATTTACCGAACCTACAAGAGTTAGTTCTTCTAACGTTGATGAATGGTTCACACTGAACTCAATCGATATAAAGCTACGTCCAGAAGAAGCTTCCGGAATAAGTGGTCCAGGGAAAAAGGCACTCGAAGAAGTGCTCACAAAACACGTCAACTTATTCGGAGAAATTATAAAACCAATACCATGCATCGAGCACAGAATAAACACAGGGTCGAGTAAACCAATCTCTAATGCACCCTATCGAATCTCACCAGCCAGAAAAGTACAACTTAAGGCCGAAATCGATGAAATGCTTCGAAAAGGTATCATAGAAGAAAAACAATCGCCTTGGGCTTTTCCTGTAGTGATGGTTCCGAAGAGTGACGGCAGCATAAGAGTATGTGTTGACTATCGGAAACTCAACGCTATTACCATTCCTGATCGTTACCCGTTGCCACGAATGGATGATCTTCTCCATGCAGCGAAAAGTACACCGTACATGTCAACCCTAGACTTGCGATCAGGATACTGGCAAATTAAAGTT
>CAKKXW010000920.1:3783-14887 GCA_920937365.1 Sphaerophoria rueppellii | reverse complement strand
TATTCAAAACAACCGTGCACACTACGGGAACTCAACGAATTGCAGCGCCTTACCATCACGAACAGAAATAATACACCCCTGAACTCGTCTGACAACACAGTCAAAGTTTGACAGCACATACCCCAAAAATTGACAGCACATACCCTAAGATGGACATCATCAGACATTTTTGTTGCTTCACTCACGTACACTGTGCATGTAGCTAACACCGCTTCCTGTACTTCTTATTCAATGGGTTAGACACAGTGTATTTTTTGGCGAGTGTCAATTCGCACTCACACAAACACAAAACGTCATTGTTGAGTAGAAGCAGTTTTGCTTGTTCCATTGGTTTTCAGAATGAGTGGTTCCCCGAGTGAAACCAATGGAATGCCATCAAACTAATGATTAAAGATAAAGTATCGAAAAATGACATGTTTAATGGGTCCTAAATCTTCAGACTCTCATCCATCTTTGCCATTGCAATCTAAAAAAGCTAAAAAATGTGGTCAAAACAAAGACAAACAAAACCTTAATTGTCCTTCATTTTGCTTGAAATATCTCCATATACATAAAAATGGAAGTGTGTTTGTTTGTATGTCTCTTATAGATTCCAAAATGGCCTAACAGATATTTGTGAAATTTTCATGGTTGATACCGTTGTATTCAGTGATGATTTATGTGAAAAAAAAAATTTTAAAACTTAATGGAAGAGTGGGGAAACTGGAAAAACCAAAAAAAGGTCGGAAATTAGATTTTTTTTTTTTGCTTAGCATTTTCGGTTCAACATGGGTTTTCGAATGGAAAAATAGAAAGTTCTTGATGAAAAGCTCGGAAAACTCATTGGTTATCAAAGGGAAAATAGCATGAAATTGTGGATGCATTGGTTTTCAAGTGGAAAACTGGAAAATTTCAATGAAAAACTGGAAAATTTCAAAATGGGTTGCTGGAAAGCAAGAAAAAGTAAAAAAAAATTGAAAAATGGAAAATTTGAAATGCAAACAAAAATTGACTAAACAAAAATCTCAAAATCAGTCTTTAAAATGAAATGCATTAGTTTTGAAATGGTTAAATGAAAAACTCCTAAAGAGCAAGAAAACCCCAAGTCAAATTTTGCATGGATTTTAAACAATGGGAAAATAGAGAATTCGTGATGGGGAAATCTCTTTTAGAGATTAGACTGTAGAAGTCGCGGCTCCAGGTCGGCTTACGAACCTAAATTCCGTCGTGCTGTCAAGTACAGAGATATGTGTCGTAACGGGATAGCGGATATGGGTAGACGTACTGGGTAGCACAAGCGGGTAACGTTTAAAGGGTAGTGGGTAGTGTGGTTGAGGGGTATCGATTATCGATTGATGCAGTACGAAGTCTGCCTCTGCAGCTAGTATTAAATAATGCAGAAGGAATTTTCTCACACCACACTTCCACAGCTCCACTATTTTTCATCTGATGGTCTTACTTACTTTGCCCATCCACTTATTCTTAATATAAAAGCCATTTCAATCCCTTCTTGGCTTCTATAGATTGTTGAACTTATCATTCTCTCTAACTGTAAGGTATATCAGAGAAAAATAAAATTGATTGAGACCTTTCATCAAATGTCAATGTGTAAATTAATAAACATTTAAAGGAGTAAAATAAATGTTCATACGTGTACAGTTGCTTCTTCCAGATACTTTTATTAAATAATTGTTTGGTGGCTTGGAGCCTTGACCATTTGTATTTGACCATTTTCATTTCTACAAAAATAGGGACAATTATGTTTAGTACAAGACAAAGCGAGTTTTAATATGTTGATACAAGAGCATAATTCCACCAACTAATCTATGAAGTAATAATAGTTCACTTATGGAATCATAGACACCGGCAGATATCGATGTGGTTTCAAAGCAGACAAATTGTTAATTGACCAGATATTCACCCTAATACATCAAGGGAAGAATTATATAAAGTCAAGAGTAAAGACGATAAACAATGCTTCAATCCAAATTAAAGCATATCGATTGTTTAACATTTCCAATGGACATTCATGTACAGAAAACGTTGGCAGAAGAAAAACAATGATTGAAGTAGAGGAGCACGAGTTCGTAGAAGTGCGATCTTTCAATTATCATCGTTTAATAGTAGAAATGTACCGATTATGGAATACCAAAATATTAACTTATTTTTAAACATAAACAAATCAATATTTTGTTTTAGGTTTATAAAAAAAAAATATCACACTTTATTTAATAAATAAAAAAATTAAAAAAACACAAAATGAGCACTTTGATAAAAATAACCCTTATATCGACCACTGGTGTTTTTTGTAAGAATTCAATTTGATGTGTAGAAAAAATAAATAAAATTATTGGTTCTTGCACCAGAGCAAGGGTTGGGGTCGAAATTCTGTATGGGCCAAAATTCGGATTCCAAAATTCTGTATTTTAAAATTCTGTAAATTCAAAATTCTGTATTCTAAAATTCTGGATTTCAAAATTCTGTATTCCAAAATTCTGTACTCCTAAATTCTGTAAATGATAAAAGAAAAATGGTTTTGATAATTAAAAAAAAGCGCACTTTTTTTCATTATCAAAACAATTTTTCTTTGATCATTTACAGAATTTAGGAGTACAGATTTTTGATGTTTTCTATGCAGAACCTTGAAGCGTAGATTAGAGATCCGCTCCAACTAAATTGCATATGGTTTACATTAATCACATACCTTGATAACACATGTTGCGTCCGACAGCTTAAGTTAAGTATTATAAGTTAATCGTGATAAATAAATTCAGAAAAAATAGCAAATATTAAATTATGAAAATCTAATAAAGGAAAGGATTAATTGTGTGTCGATGGTTTTATGTTCTACAACGAAAGAACAACGCAAAAAAACATTTAATTGGGCGTGCGCTAAGCGAATAAAAAATAAATGTTAAGCTCGTGTTGTAACAAAATTGATTGATATTGTGCACACTATAACTAAACAATCGGTTAAAGATTCGCATGAGCCATGTGCAAACGATTGTTACACTGTAGCCGCAAACAATTCAGACAAGTCCTCAGGTCTAAATAATGCTTTTAATTCAAGCCAGATTACCCAAAAATCTGTACCTGAAACACGGGCAATTAAAAAACCTCTTTATATCTGTGAGTTTTTATGTAGAGATTTGGAATTACAGAATTACTAAAAGCAGAATAATGGATTTGCAGAATTTTTAAAAAAACAGAATTTTGTTCATACAGAATCTTGGAATACAGAATAACGACCCGTTTACCCAGAGCAATCTACGAGATACTATTACTGGATTGGCAGTTAAAGCATTGTATCCATTCTCCAGCGCCTTAATGTATTTAGAACAACACAATTCACTGAACAGTGTAAAAATTACCTTATAATACTTTTTCTTATTCTAAAGTTAAAGCTTGTTCCTAACGATGCGACAATTAAAATATGTTTAAATATGTTTATGGAGAAGCTTCGGGTGTTCCAGAGGCAGTGCCTTCGGCGCTGTCTCGGTTTGTATCGCACACCGGAATCTTCTTATGTACATTACTATTCTAACGAGGTTCTATACAACGAGGTTCGGATCAACAGAATTGACAATTTCGTGATAAAACTTGTTCGGGGTCACATTGCGAGAGCTATGACTTCGACGAATAATTTGATCTTTGGGGCGTTCTATCCGAACGACGAATATTTTGATAGTGCACGCTTGAGCGACTTCATTCCACCAGAGGCATTCCTCTATTTAGATAGATGCGGTCTGATAGAGGACAGATTGGCGGTGCCGCTAATCTACCACGTCAGGCGAAGAACCGTCGACCGGCGGCTCCTTTACAATCGAGACGTCCTCGCACAAGACGGAGCAGAGCTGCTTCGGTTCAGTAGGGCTGTGTCCGAAGGGGACCGAATCGATAGGGTGAAGCAGGAGAACCTGTTCTGGTGGCTTCAGTCAGCACTTGATAATGAGTAGTCGGGGTGGGGTTTTGAGCCTTGGCCGGCTTACATACTTGTTTTAATTTAAGGGTTTTGGGTTTAGTTTTAAGTAAAGTAGGCATAGTGGCACATACATTGACAAAGACAACAAATATAAGATTCAACGAATAAAATAAATGAAAAAAAAAGAAAAAAGCAAATACTAAAAAAAAAAATGTAAAAAAATACAAAAAAAAAATACAAAAAAATGAAATAAAAATGATAGAGATTTGGTGCTGTGGTTGTTCTAGTTCGTAAGTAGTTGTTAGGTAGAATAGGTAGTTTTAGTTAATTTTAAGTTTTATTTTTAAAGGACCTAATTTTAAGTAGCATGTAAGAACACAAATGAAAATAGTACGATGTTAGTTTTTATTTAATTTTCTAACAAGAAACATCTATAAAATTTAATAAAATAGTTCATAGGCCCAAAGGCGTTAATTTTAAGTTGATCATGAATTCCTTAGAGCGCCCGGTCGGAGCCAGCCAGTAAGTTAAATATAAGATCTTAGATAATAAGCTAGTTTGAATTCCTTTGTCTAGTAATAAGTAGTTTTAAGCGATAATGAATAAAAATGAATTTTGGAAAAAAAGGTGCGTTGGCTGCTAAGCAGAACGTCGTGGGTTCGAATCCTACTCGGGACCAAAGTTTTTATTTCATCTATCACGGACACTGCCTCTTGCGAAGAACTGACAAAACTTCCAAGAGTATCATCTGTCATGAAAAAGTGCTTCTCAACTTTGCCGTTCGGAATCGGCGTAAAATTGTAGGTCCCCTCAATTCTCCACACGCACCTAGAGAATTGTTGATGAGAATAAGCCACTTAGGCCTTGGCTCTTCAAGAGCTGTCGTGCCACTCTATTTTATTTTTAGGATCAGGGATAATGAAAATTAAAAACTGCGACATTTATTACAGCTGTCATCAAAGAATGCATAAATTCGGATGCAAATTTGTCGTGGGAAATCGGCTTCAAAAGTCATGGATTTCAAGCCATATTAGTTATCGCCTGACTGTAATCCGCATCAAGGCCAAACTACGAGACAACAGTTTATTATGTGCACATGCCCCTACCGATGATGTTGAGAAATCTAGCAAGGAGGATTTTTACTACCTCCTGGATAGAGCCTACGTAGCCTGTCCAGAGTACGACGTCAAAATCGTACTCGGAGATTTCAATGCAAAAACCGGGAAGGTAGACTTCTTTGGCAGAGTATTTGGAAAGCACAACCTCCACGAAGTAACAACAGTAAACGGCTTCCGACTAATCGACTTTGCTGCAGCTCGTAATACGGTGATTAGTAGCACTAGGTTTCGAAGATGAAAGATCTACACAGCAACCTGGCGATCTCCGGATGGTCGAACCACCATCCACTTCGACCATGTGCTAATCGGCGCAAGGAACGCATCCAACATCTTGAACGTGCGCACTTTACAAGGAGCAAATGTCGGCTCTGACCAGTTTCTGGTAGTGGCTTAGTTTAGAGCTCGACTATCAAGCGACATAAAAACACGTGCGGCCTAAGGAAAGAAGTTCAACATCGGTTGCCTTGGCACTCCGGATAATGCCAGAGACTACAGTGAGCGCCTGAGTGAGCGACTCTCCCTCGTCCTCCCAAATACCACAGATGTCAACACCTTGTGGAACCAATATCGAGAAATAATAAAAAAATTTAGCCGAGACCACCATAGGTTATCAGCCACCTCCGAAAAAGAACCCGTGGTATGATGATGAGTGCGCGTTATTGAAAAGAGATACGGAAAATGCACTTTTGCAGATGCTGCAACGGAAAACAAGAGCAGCAACAGAAGAGTACCGAACAAAAAGGAGAAATGATAAAAAAAACCCTGCGAAGGAAGAAAAGAGCATCAGCAGTTTCTCAGCTCAAAGATCTAGAAGAGTCTCGGGAAAAGAACAACACCTGGCTTTTCTTTTAAAAGGTCCAAGCAATTAGCTTCTGAACCGGGACACAGGCTCTTCGAAACAGTGAAGGAAACCAAGTCACCGAAGCACAGGGAGATGTAAATGTTTTTAAGCGATATTGGTATTCAATGTAACTTTATAACGTTAGTTGTCGTCATTTTCTGGCCCTATCTATATAATTAATTTACAATAGTCACTCACTCAAGACATTTTTGTTTTTCTTTAAATGCTAAGGCTCAGTACGAGCATTAGGAAGGATGTTAAGATCGTGGAAGGATTAAAATTTGTCTTGAACTGTTGGATATTTCGATAACCTGAAAGGACGGACTGTTACAAATTTGTGTCGGCTGAGAACGAATCTCTAAAGGTACTTAACGCTTTAACAAAAAATGGGCTCGAGAGTAAACTGATGGGAATTCCTGGAGAAGTGGGTATTGCGTTTAAATATGTTAAGGGGAAGAAAGCAGTTTGAACATATACCGTTGAAATTACGGTAAAAAAGGTCGAGGCATTTAACGATTAGTTTATAAAAATAAAATGAAACATTACGTTCAAACGATGTAAACGAATCAATAGATGCATGATATGTCCAAGAGCCTTAATTACGTTGCTGGACCATCAGCACAGAAGTGTGGGATGACCTCAATCTAAAAACGTATATATTATATTTACCTACTTTTTATAGATAACTAGCCGACCGACCCTACGAACCTCGTGTCGCCACCCATCAGAGCGATTCCAAAATAATTATAATTAACACAGATATTATTCCAACGTGCTGTGCTTGTTTTTGTGAAAATGAAACATAGCCTATGTCACTTGGGAATAGTGTAGCTTGCCAACGGTGAAAGAATTTTTTAAATCGGTCCAGTAGTTCCGGAGCCTATTCATTTCAAACAAACAAACAAAAAATCAAACCTTTCCTCTTTATAATAAAGAGTTTTTCAATAGCGGCGCTATAAAAGTAGACCGATAGGGACAGCAAACTACGCCATGTTTTTTCCCGCTCTCTTGACATTTCTCTTCAGTAAGGTATGCCATTTCATGATGGAAAGGTATACAATCCAACAACGAATCAAAATTATTAAAATTTACTACCAAAATTCTGGCTGGATGGCTTCGTCAATAAGCAAAATATGCGTTATTGGTCAGGCAGCAATCCACATGTGCTTCACGAGGCACCAATACATCCCGAAAAAATCATTGTTTGGTGCGGTTTACATGCTGGTGGTGGGCCGTACTTCTTCCGTGATGATCAAGACCGGCACGTTACTGTGAATGGGAATCGCTACCGATCAATACTTACCGATTATTTTTGGAATGAATTGGATGATATGGACTTGGACGATATGTGGTTTCAACAGGACGGTGCCACATGTCACACAGCGGGCCAAACAATCGAATTATTGAGAACGAAGTTTGATGAGCGCATTATCTCCAGAAATAGACCTGTGAATTGGCCGCCTCGTTCATGCGATTTAACGCCGTTATACTATTTCCTGTCGGGCTACGTCAAATCTATGGTTTATGCCAACATGCCAGCAACGATGGATGAACTTCGTACGAATATCGAACGTGAAATTGCAGCAGTATCGGCCAATTTATGCTTGAAAACCGTCGAAAATTGGGTTCAGCGTCTGGACTTCTGCAAGCGTGCTCGTGGTGGCCATGCAAAAGAAATCGAGTTCCATACATAATGACATCAAATGTATTTCCACTGGAATAAGGAATTTCATTGATATTCAAAACCGTTTTTGATTCATTTAAGAAAACTTTTGTAGCGTTCCTATTGAAAAACTGTTTATAAGTATAGATATAGATATCGAGATCAAAAAAAGAGAAATTCATTCGCTGCCGTTCCTCTATGGGAGTGCCTTGGTGGGAACACTCCTTCGTTGTGGGGTAATTAGTAGTAACAGTCTACTCCGCTTCAACCTGTCGACCATGGGAGGCCCTTCTGCGAAAACAAGTTTCGCGATCGCATAGCTCTAAGGCTTATAGTAGTAGTTATCGTCAACAAGCGACCAAATTTTCACGTTGCGGCAAATCCTGGAAAAGACCTATGAATTTCTAATCGATACCTACCACATTTCATCGATTTTAAAGCCGTTTATGACAGCATCTGCAAGGACAAACTGTATAAAGCTATGTCTAGTTTTGGCATCCTTGCCAAGCCATCAAGGTTGGCAACGAACTTACGGAATCTTTCGACGTCAAAAAAGGATTCAGACAAGTCGATGCACTGTCGTGCGATTTCTTTAATATCGTTCTTGAGAAGATAGTGCATTACTCCACCGTCAACACCAGAGGCAATATCTTCTAAATGAAGGAAAAACGGAGTGTATGCTGTCTTCGAGGAAGGACGCCCAACACCGACGGATAGGACAGAACGTCACAAGACGCATACAACTTCGAGGTAGTAGAGGAGTTTGCCTACCTAGGTTATACGCTATATACAAGGGCAATAACACCAGCGCCGAGATCAGACGAAGAATAACTCTTTCTAATCGCTGTTTCTTTGGGCTAAGAAAGCAATTGAGCGGAAAAGCCCTCTCTCGAGCAACTAAGGTAAAATTGTACAACACACTCATCATCCCAGTCCTGCTGTATGGTGCAAAAGCATGGACTTTGACAAAATCGGATGAAAGTGCCTTAGGCTGTTTCGAGAGGAAAGTTTTTCGGGTCATCTTTGGCCCCGAGTGCATTGAAGGGGAATGTCGAAGAAGATATAACAGCAAACCTTACGTTTTTTTACAACGATATGGACCTAGCCTGAAGCGTCAAGGTGCAGAGACGCAGAACGGATGGACACCAATGCTCTGGCCCGTAAAGCTTTCGACACTATTCCCGAGGGACGTAGGAAGAGAGGAAGACTGCGACTCAAGTGGAAGAGGGCCTCAATCAACTTGGATTGCAAAACTGGAGACAGCTAGCTGAAGACCGAGCTGGCTGGTGGAAACTGTTGATTGAGGCCCAAGTCCACAACGGACTGTAGCGCCTCCTTAAGTAAGTATCCAAATTAGAAGAGGAGACAAATTTCACCAAATATCCAAATTACTAGAAACTCGTACATGTTTTTAGAACATTGCATTTTTTTTTGCTTAATTTTTGGTAGTGGAGAAATTTGGTCCGTAGAATATATGGACATTGCTGGCCTTTCCAACTTTTTTAAAGTTTAAACAAATAATATTGTAGCAGGGTTGGCTTTCTAACAACGGATACTAACTCTTTCACCCTGATAACCTCTAACTGTTTTCTGCTTGGCTGATAATGTACGGTATTCAAGGGAGCTGGTTGACCATTCAGGAAGAATTGTATTCATTGTAATCGCCCAGTGAGCCAATTAATTAGAGCTTGAAACTCTGTCCAGACTTTTATTGATTTGTCGTATTTAAGATACAGCCTTTCAATCGACGAAGTGGTAGTAGGTGTTGATTTAAATTCTTTCATCACTCTATCAAACTCAATTATGCAGGCAGATACATATCTACATGTATCGAAAATATAAGATATTTTATTGTATTCAGTTGAGTTAGTTTTATATAAAACGTATTTACATGGCTACCGTTGCTGTTAACCGTAAACGTCCTTCTTCGATGTTTTGAAATCATCCAGCACTGCACAAAATGTGAAGCGTAAGAATATTTTAAGCCATAGTCAGACATTAGTTTAACACTCAATTCAAACTGAACTAGCGTGGGTGGAAAGAAAACCCCTTATCACAGAGGATACCTAAGACCGAACCTCGTGTGTTCTTAAAAGAGAAAGTATTCTCAACTTTTGCATTCGGGTATTTGCTATTTTCTTCCCAGGATGCTCTTCTCAGCAGCCACCCACTACACCGCAACCGCACATATTTTTGTCCTTCCTTGCATCCACAAGTCGCAATCCATTCAAAGACCAAACAACCTCGCCTAAGGCAAAAATACAACAACTTTCATCAATGGCTTTGGTGGAAAACAATGATGGGTGAAATTGAAAACGCTGCACGAATACTTGCATACCTACTTTCTGAAATATGATCTGTTTGTTTTTGTCCCCCGGTAAAAATATGACAACAACCAACGCTGTCGAGACTAGGGCGAAAAGTGGATCCGAGCAAAGATATTTGATGAATAACCAGAAAAAGACCCTCAGCCTTCACATTAAAACTGCTTTTTGTTGGGGGAGCGTGAAAACATTAGTGTCGCCCGCTATTGTCATCAGCGGCGTTGAAACCGACTTTATGCCGTAGGACGCCTGAAATGAAATTGAAATTAATGGTTTCGTTTGGGTTTTAAGGCAAGCAAGGCAAACTTGAAAACGAAAAAAATATTGGTTAAGGGTTTATTTTTGCTTGAGTAAAGTTATTTTCAGAAGAAAATATAATAATTTTTGTGGGATTCTGAAACTTTGTCAAGAGCAAGGAAAAGACTTATGCCATTTTAACAAGTTGTTGATAAATACCTACTTAAGGGACGACGTAGTTAACTTTCAATGATATTATTGTGAGTTTTTTTTTTCTTTTATGGATCCACAATCCTGCCGAAAAAAATGAGCAGTTTGTTTGAAGGAGGTTAAGATGATATAATGTTATCCATGGATGACGATTCAATATGTTATTTGTGATACATTTATAACGATATACGATTTCTGCGATTTTAAGTACTTGGCGGTAAATGGCCAAAACAGCTTTCTATATTCAAGTAGAGCTTGAAAATCGTAATAATCACATTAGCGAATACCAAATTTTTACAAATACTTTCTTACTTACTTTACATAAGGTGGCGCTACAGTCCGTTGTGGACTTGGGCCTCAATCAACAGGCTCCGCCAGCTAGCTCGATCCTTAGCTAGTCGTCTCCAGTTTTGCACTCCGAGTTGATTGAGGTCCTCTTCCACTTGAGTGCGCCACCTGAGTCGCGGTCTTCCTCTCATCCTACGTCCCTCGGGAATAGTGTCGAAGGCTTTCCGGGCCGGAGCATTGGTGTCCATTCGCTCTAAATGACCGAGCATTTGTGTCTCTGGACCTTGACCCTTCTGGCTAGGTCCATGTCGTTGTACAACCCGTAAAGTTCGCTGTTGTATCTTCTTCGCCATTCCCCTTCAATGCACACGGGGCCAAAGATAACCCGAAGAACTTTCTGTGTTTACGAGCCAGTAAATCTCGCTTACCTGTGGTTACGAGGCCGGGCCTTTCGGAAGCTGTGATAAGGGCTCCCTGCATCCTACTCTCCTTCTGGCGCTGAGTCCACCGCGTGAGTTCACC
>CAKKXW010000913.1:4183-14902 GCA_920937365.1 Sphaerophoria rueppellii | reverse complement strand
GAACAAATTTTCTTCAGTATGAATACTTTGCTTGTTAATGTTGACTTTTCGTGGTAGTTTTTAAGTGCAGTCCAAGCTTGTTTAGCTGATTTTACGCTGCGTATATGTAGGATTTGATTGTCTCCAATGAGCATTCCGATGGTTGCACGAGCTTGATCATTATGCTTCTTCCATTCAGTTGTTGGAGTAGCTGGAATCTCATCATTAATAGTGTACCATAATCATTCACGAGTAAACAGCATCTCAACTTTATATTTCCAGAGTTGGTAATTTTCATTATTCAATTGCTTGATAACACCTAAGTGTGTGTCTGCCATATTATTCAATAATTTATTTTTAAAATATTTACTTGACCTTTATTGATCCTATTGGAATTTATCAATAAATAATAAAGATTCTGTAGAATCAAATAAGGAACAAATAAATAACGTCCGTTATAAAAGGTTTATATTGAATAAAATTACATGTATACAAAAATTATTAAACATAAAATATTAATTTCTTGATTGATTAGTTTTAACAAAAAATGATTAAGAACATGCTGTTACAGTGTCCTTAGCTTTTGTAGACAAGTTTTTCCTTTAATATTGAATATAGAGCTACATCCTTTTCATGTTCGGTTCATTAAAGGGTTCATAATTTGCAAAATGAAAAAAGAGTGGCATTGTTATTGCATTTACTTTATGTTCGTATAAATAATTAATGTTTATAATTACCAAATTATTTAACCATGATATGATTTTGTACTGATTACTTTAAGTTAAAGTTTAATTAATAAAAATAATTAAAAAATAAAAATAATAATTAATAAAAAAAAATGAAATAAATTCTTTTAAAAATACAAAATACTAATATCAAAGATTTTTATTTTTGGATGATGAATTTGGTTTCCAGTAATTTCATCTTAAAACTTTTGGATTCCACATACAATTTTGTATTCTACTTCGGATTGATCCTTTGCTGTTAAGGTTTTCTGGATTTTCAGCTTGTATTTTAAAATCGATTTTAAAGTAAATGGATGTCAAACAGTTTAAATAAAAAACTAATCATTTGCGTTTGGGTTACCACAAATAAATGAAAGTAAGTATAACATTAAAAGTAAGGTAAATAGGTATACAGAAGTTAAATTTAATTAGTTAATTATGCTACAATAATTTCCATAAGGATACAGTTGTAAACAGTAAATACAGCTATAAATTACTGAAATTTTCCCATTTAATTTAGTTGAACTCGCAAAATTTAAAGAAGATTAAAAAATACAGTTATAGATATTTTAACAAAAGTCATAGGGAAAAAACCATTGTGGATAGCAAATGAAGCTATAATTATTTGAAATTTCCCATTTAATTTAGTTGTAATCTCATAAATTATAGGTAATTTCACAATAAATAAAGGTATTCCAACAATAGCATTTGTTAAAAGGGCATTCTGGAATGTAAATGAAACTTATATTATTGGAAATTTCCCATTAAAATTAGTTGCAATCTCATAAATTATAGGTAATGTCACAATAAATAAAGGTATTCCAACAATAGAATTTGTAAAAAGGGCATTCTGGAATGTAAATGAAGCCTATATTATTGGAAATTTCCCATTATAATTAGTTGCAATCTCATAAATTATAGTTAATGGTACAATAAATAAAGGTATTCCAACAATAGAATTTGTAAAAAGGGCATTCTGGAATGTAAATGAAGCCTATGTTATTGGAAATTTCCCATTATAATTAGTTGCAATCTCATAAATTATAGTTAATGGTACAATAAATAAAGGTATTCCAACAATAGCATTTGTTAAAAGGGCATTCTGGAATGTAAATGAAACTTATATTATTGGAAATTTCCCATTAAAATTAGTTGCAATCTCATAAATTATAGGTAATGCCACAATAAATAAAGGTATTCCAACAATAGAATTTGTAAAAAGGGCATTCTGGAATGTAAATAAAGCCTATATTATTGGAAATTTCCCATTATAATTAGTTGCAATCTCATAAATTAAAGTTAATGGTACAATAAATAAAGGTATTCCAACAATAGAATTTGTTAAAAGGGCATTCTGGAATGTAAATGAAACCTATATTATTGGAAATTTCCCATTATAATTAGTTGCAATCTCATAAATTATAGTTAATGGCACAATAAATAAAGGTATTCCAACAATAGCATTTGTTAAAAGGGCATTCTGGAATGTAAATGAAACTTATATTATTGGAAATTTCCCATTAAAATTAGTTGCAATCTCATAAATTATAGGTAATGGCACAATAAATAAAGGTATTCCAACAATAGAATTTGTTAAAAGGGCATTCTGTAATGTAAATGAAACTTATATTATTGGAAATTTCCCATTAAAATTAGTTGCCATCTCATAAATTATAGGTAATGGCACAATAAATAAAGGTATTCAAACAATAGCATTTGTTAAAAGGGCATTCTGGAATGTAAATGAAACTTATATTATTGGAAATTTCCCATTAAAATTAGTTGCAATCTCACAAATTATAACTAATGTCGCAATAAATTGAGGTATTCCAACAATCGTCTTTGTTAAAATGTCATCCTAAATAGTTCAAATAGCTATATGTATTGGAGCTTTGTCCTTACGAAAAATTTAAAATAAAAAAAAACAGGTCAAATAACAATAATTATAGTTCAAAATCCATTTTGGAAAGTAAATGAAACCGTAATTATTGCAGTTATCCCTTTATGTTTTGTTTTATTACTTCCTCAATATCTTAAAATAAATACTATTTGGTCATTCCAACAATAAATATGGTTAAAATTTCATTTCGTTTATTAAATTTCACTATAATGAATTGGAGATAAACTATTAAGTATTGTTAAGGTCTCCATAAAAAATAGGCTACATTACAAAACAGATTGTTATTTCACCTTTACTTATAGTAAATAAACTAGAAATTGAATGGAATGGAATGGAATGGAATTGAAAATTATACCAATACGACCCAGAACTATACCAATATAGTTATAGCATATATCCAATACAATTTATTGCATTTTTCACAATAAAAAGTTGAAGTCACGATTTCACCTGTATATATTGTTGAATAACACGTGAAAATACGGGTAAAATAACAATATGTTTTCTGAGTGTACAGAGGCATAAGTCTCCTTAACATCGCCTATATAAGATCTTGTCTGCCATGCTGTGTGAACGTCTAAAGCCCTTCGTCAACAACCTGATAGGTCCTACCACCATTCCATCGATTTCAAGACCACGTATGGCAGCGTCTTTAGAGACCAACTATATAGAGCAATGTCAAGTTTTGGCATCCCAGAAAAACCCATTCGTCTGTGTAAGATGACAATGGAAAATTCACGCTGTTCCATCATGGTCGGAAAAAAAAACCCAACGGACGCTTTTGATGTCAAAAAAGGTTTAAGACAAGGCGATGCGTTGTCATGCAATTTCTTCAACATCATTCTTGAAAAGATTGTGCAAAGCTCCAATGTCAACATCAGAGGCACAATCTTTCAAAAGTTCGTCCAGTTACTAGGATACGCAGACGACATTGACATAATTGGAAGAACACAGCGTGATTTCAGTGGAGCGTTTGTGAGCCTTGAGACGGGACCAGGAAGATGGGTCTAGCGGTTAACGAGGGCAAGACCAAGTTAATGCTGTCGACAAGAAAAGACTACGAACATCGACGTCTTGGAGCAAACGTCAGCATAGACAGATTTAACTTCGAGGTAGTTAAGGACTTTGTCTACCTGGAATCCGCTATCAACTTAGACAACAACACCAGCGCTGAAATCAAACGAAGAATCACTCTTGCCAATCGCTGCTTCTTTGGACTTAGAAGGCAATTGAGTAGTAAAGTCCTCTCCCCAGAAACTAAAGTGACACTCTACAAAACCCTTATCATCCCGGTCCGCATGTATGGTGCAGAGACATGGACTATGACTGATGAAAACGCTTTGGGCTGCTTTGAGAGAAAAATTCTTCGAGTGATTTTTGGTCCTGTCTGCGTTAATGGAGAATGGAGACGAAGATTCAACCAAACTGTACGAGCTGTACAGCGACACTGACCTAGCCAGAAAAGTAAAGGTCCAACGACTTAGATGGTTGGGTCATATTGAGCGAATGGAAAATAATGCTCCGGCTCGTAGAGTCTTCGAATCCAATCCGGAAGGACGTAGCAGGAGAGGAAGACCGCGACTCCGGTGGAGCCCACAGGTGGCAGAGGACCTGAACCAACTTGGCGTGCGAAACTGGAGACAGTTAGCCAGGGACCAAGCTGGCTGGAGAAGTTTGTTGGGTGAGGCCCTGGTCCAACCTGGACTGTAGCGCCGCCATAAGTAAGTAAGTAAGTAAGTAACAAATGACTTAATCCTAAATCCAAACTGTGTAAATGCTAGAGTACGAAAATTGTGATATCTTATAATTCAAAATATATATGTAACCTTTGTGGTAAAGTTAATCTTTATCCGTCCTACTTTTAACGTACGTTTCGTATAGCATTGTCAATCTTTCGTATATACATAAATTCTTGACTAAAAAAAACTCAAAACTTGAAACTCTTTTGAATTTTATGTTCATCTCACTTCATAATACTCATTTAAATGTTATTTACAATGAGATCTAATATAAAAAGAGCGCTCTCGCTCTCATCAAAGAAACACAAACAAGAAGAAAAATCAAATATCAAAGTGTATTTCTTTGGCGTTTGTATATTTGTATTTAATTAATTTTAGGTTAATATTCGTATTTTTGTATATACGTGTATATGTGTAAATGTATATTTTATTTCTATCTGACATTCATTGAATAAGAAGTACAGGAAGGGGTCTTATCTTTGTATGTGGAATAAATTTATAGTAGTTGCAGCCTCGTGAATCGACGACAGCGACGTGCGGAACGCGATACAGAACTAAAATCTTGTATATAGAAAAACTGACATCGCCAAGATGGTACGACTGTCCAACCAAAAATGCTCGAGGGTGAAAATACTATAAATTCCATATACAAAGGTCTTATGAACAAGAATTGAAGCATTTTTCTAAGTAGCGTGAGTTTCACAAACACAAACGCATTACAACAGGGCTGGTCTGCAGTTGAATGGTTAATTTCAGGGGCGCAAAGCGAAATTTGATTGAATCAAGATTTCATCGATTTTGCTTCAACTTTTTTTTCAATCTCAATTCTTTTTTTAGGAAGCATGGTGTTTTAACACTAAAGGTGCACTGCACGGTTTTATTGATTAATTTTTTTTTGCCCAGTACATTTTCTTGATTTTTCATCCGTAATTCATCAGGTTTATTACGCCTATTGTATTACAACCGACAGATAAAAACGTTTCGAAACACGATGGAAGAACTATTCAAAACAACCGTGCACACTACGGGAACTCAACGAATTGCAGCGCCTTACCATCATGAATAGAAATAATACACCCCTGAACTCGATTGACAACAAAGTCAAAGTTTGACAGCACATACCCTAAAAATTGACAGCACATACCCTAAAAATCAAAGATTAAATAAGTAACAAGATGGGAAACAAGGCTGTCAAAGTGACAGTTGCCTACAAGCTTCGAACCATAGTAACTGTGAAAGTATGCGTGTTTTCACAAATACTATCACAGTAAATATGGTCCTACCATCTGAAAATGCGAAAACAAACAAAAGAGAAATGTTGAAAATGCGAAAACAAACAAAAGAGAATAGAAAAATCTCAGCTCATCTCTGTGTTCACAGAGGAGGTATACCTAGAGTCGCAACTCAAGGCAAGGTGATTTTTTTAAAAAAGAGAGCGAGTTGCAACTCTAGGTAAATAGATTCTCTATGTCTGTGTTCTTGTAACTCACATGCATTTTTGTAGACGAAAAGAATAAAGAAAATGAAGGAATATGAAAATTGCGGGATCTAGGGAGTGAAACGTAAGTCAGTTTCCCATCTTGTTACATATTTAATCTTTAAAAATGGACATCATCAGACATTTTTGTTGCTTCACTCACGTAAACTGTACATGTAGCTAACACCGCTTCCTGTACTTCTTATTCAATGCTGACATTAAAGTCAAAGCATTGTTTTTTTTTTCTTTTGTGACGTTCAATTTGACTTTTGACAAATTAAAACTGAAAGTTTCCTGTAATAAATTCGTCGTTTCTATTACTTTTTTGAGAAAAACGTGGCTTAACTAAATATCTGTCGATATTCGATTATAAATAAGAATTTAAGTAACGTTGTCTAAAGCATAGAGAATCTATTTACCTAGAGTCGCAACTCGCTCTCTTTTTAAAAAAATCACTGTCCAAAAAAAGTTGTGGTGAGTCTCTCAATTTACTCTTATTTTTCGTGTCCGTGAATCTGTGAAAGAGGTGAAACAAATTTCAATAAGGACATGACCGCACTGTTTTAAGGGTGAAATAAACTCTGCCAACGTGTTTAAATGTGTTTTTTTAGTTATTTATTCGAAAATCATAGTTGAATTCCATTTAAAAAGCAAAAAACACAATGCACTGCACTTTGCACTGTTATTTAAATACTTAAAACATAAATTTCATACAATTATTTTTTATTTTTAAAATTTTTGAATTTAACTGACTCTTATTTTTGAATTTTGAGCGCAGGCTTTTAAAATTGAGCCTAGGCTTTTCACCTTATTGAGCCCAGCACACAGGCCTACCCATTGCAAATGTATTGGTTCGGCCTCCCATTTGAAATGCATTGAAAAGCCTATACATTTACATTGGGTAGTATATTCTATCAAATTTGATTTTTTTAGTCGAAAGAGAGTAAAATGCCTTGAGTTGCGACTCTAGGTATACCTCCTCTGTGAGATACATATAGATTTGCTGATGGAGTTGATTATGAAAAACAAACACATGTAGGCTGAATTCTTCGACAGTCGACAACTGTCGAAGAATTCTATATCGTCCCAGTAATTGAAATGATTTGTTCTGAATTGAACGCGTTTTTCTCTTCTCTCACATTCGGAACTAAAATGAAGTTTTTCTCATCACTAATATCTTCAATATAACTTTCCGAACTCGATATTTTAAAATAACAATATACTTTTTATTAATATTTATTGAAAATAGGAAAAATCACCACCATAAATTAATTTAATATTTAATATGAAAATGGCAGCTATTCTGACAACTGTTGTAGTGCCTCAACGTTGAACTGAGGTTAAATGGCAGAATACTGGCGTTTAACTTAAAATATAGAATGAACTCAGTTCAAAGTTTAACGAAACCGAATAAATTGTTGAACTGAAGTATAAACAAAACCGAAGTTTAAACTTCTACTGTGAAACTGGGGATAAGGGTACCACTTACAAAGGAGACATGTTGAACAAGTTGACCACTACACAAGCCGTAATAGGTATAGGTATAAAGAAGTTAATGATTGAATGGACTTGATTTCATGCATAAGAAATCATGTATCAATGTAAGTGGCCTCAAAGTTTGAGTTGATTGAGCAAGTAACAGGAGTCCTTAATTGTGGGGTGTGCTTTGAGCCTTGAAACTGAACCTAATGCATGCGATTCATTTTCCTAGATATTTAAAGAGTTACGCAGGAACGTCATCCGATCCGGCCGACTTGTTATTTTTTAGTTTTTGGATGGATATTTCGCCCTCTACTGTGGTGGGAGCTAGGTGTTTTCATTAGGCGTTTTTCTTTTTTAGCTCTAAGCAGGGTGTGGAGTAGAGCCTGAGCTCATCGAGCTCGGTCTGAGCAGAGTAAGCTAAGACCTTTCCGAGTTAATAAAGAAACAAACCTGAGCACGGAATCGCCACATATAAAAAAAATTGACAAGCTGACAAAAATTATTTTTTATTTACCTTCATTCGGAAAACAACTTGCTTCGCCCGACATTTCCACCGTTTTATTTTATTTTCGCGTCATCTCACTCATAATATGGACAAAATAAATGAAGTTGGCCGCGCGACACTTTTTACTCCATCAACTCCATCAATTTTAACCGAGCTCGTAGATCGCGCTCTGACCACGGTCTGATCGAAAAAATAAACAAAAGTTGAGCGCTCGGATAGGTATGTCTCAGCCAAAAAAGAAATACGGTTTTTGTTTTGACAGCTCCGTACCCAGCTCAGATCTAAAAAGAAATACGCCTATTGATTGGTCTTGCGTTACTTCTGGCTGGTAACTGAAGGCCCAGCGACGCAGTCGGCTCGGTCATATAGAGCGGAAAGCCAATTCCCCGGCCCGGAAAAACTTCGACACCATTCCCTATGGACCAACTATAGTAAAGAAAGACCGTGACTCAGTTAACTCCCAAGTGGAAGGGGACCTCAATTAACTTGGAGTGCAAAACTGGTTGAATTTCTGGTTGAATTGGAATTGAAGTGAGTAGAAGCCAGTACCACAAAGATTGCAAGAGCTGTTTTTCTGCGGGACGGATTCTTCAAAGATGATACGAATTGCAACGTTCTGGTGAACGAGCTTTTTTCTTGCGTAAATTGAAGAGCTTGACTTGCATGACATACGGTTAAAGAAGACGATGTCACATGTCACACCACAACACACGTAACATGGGATCAATAATTGAGATGCGAATTCGGTGAACAGTTAATTTCACGGCCGGTCAATTGTCCGCCTAGATCGAGCAATTGAACGCTTCTTGACAATCTTTTTTGTGGGGCTAAGACGGACTCATTATGTCTTTAGTGACAAGCCCGCTCCAATTGACGCAGTGACAGCCAAAAATGAATGTAAGAAAGGGAAATATTAGACGCAATAGAAGAGTATGAAATATACAAAGCCTACAAAACAGAAGAAGACAACCTACTAAATGACAAACTAATTTTAAAACCAAACATATTGTATGACACTGCACTAAAACACACAAGATAAAACAAGACCAAAACAAATAAATAATATACATTAACAACAACAATACAAAGCATAATATAAGACAAATGCACCATCAACAAACAACAGTCAATACCATATACTCAATACACGCCCGAAGATGGAATAATATTTCCGAAACGCGTGACATACAAAATTATTTATAATTTATAAGTTGTGTTTTGTCACACAACTGGATACCAAAAACAACAAATATGAAAAATAAACCATTTGTTCTTGATATACCGGCCGAATTGTTAGATAGAGTATCTACCCCAATCGAACAAAGAGAATATACCCTGGCAGCATTTCTTGATATCGAGGGTGCGTTTAATGACGTAAAAACGGAATCAATCAAAACTGCCTTAGTTGAAGTTGGAGTTGAATCTTTCCTTGTCGATTGGATCTACACCATGTTAAATGACAGAATTATCAACCAGTTACTAGAGGCACACCACAGGGGGGGGTCATCGAACTCCTACTCAGGATCCTCGTAGTCAACAAAATTCTCACAAAGTTTAAAGATCAGGGCATAAAAATTGTAGCATATGCAGATGACATAGTGGTTCTGGTATCAGGTAAGTTCGGAAACATTATGGAAAACGCATTAAAGGATTTATCTTCTTCGGCAACTAAGACCGATCCCGGGGTCAACCCCACCAAGACAGAGTTAGTTTTGTTCACGAAAAAACGGAAACTGGAGGGCTTCAATCTTCCTAAACTAAATGGTATTCCTCTAAAACTTTATAAGGAAGCTAAACTTCTAGGTGTAATCCTTGTCCTTGAATCCAAGCTTACGTGGAAGCGTAATACTGAGGAAAGAATGAAAAAAGCACTATGTGCATTCTACACATGCAAAAGGACTTTTGGTGTACGTTGGGGTATGCGACCGCAAGTCATCCAATGGATGTACACAGCCATTGTCAGACCCATTCTCACCTATGGCTCTATTGTATGGTGGAAAAATCAAGCTATCTCAAGAACCTGAATAAGGTACAGAAACTAGCCGGCATAGGAATAACAGGGGCTCAGAGATTCACACCACAAGTTGGGTTGGAAATGATCTGGATGAGTTCATAAGGTGCACGGAAGCTGAAATGGTACATCATGAAAAGCTAAACTCGTCGGAGATTACTTTTTTCGTGGAAAGCCAGGCTGCTCTCAAAGCTTTAGCCAGTGAGACCATAAGATCAAATGCAGTTTTTAACTGTAGGAAAGAATTAAATAGAATCTGCCACACTAACCAGGTTAAGCTCTACTAGGTTCCTGGATAAAGCAATATACATAGAAGGTAACGAAATAGTAGATGAACTAGCCAGGAAAGGGTCAGAAGCAAATACGGGTAGTAGCGACCATTCGCCCCGATTGGGGTACTCAGGAGGAAGATAGACCTTAAATCAAAAGAGATAATCAATAATTCCTAGAAATCCAGGACGATTGCGTAATCTCTAGAAGTTTATGGCCTAACATTAGTGAAAAGGAAACTTGGAATATTTTATCGCTGAGTAAAAGGAACATTTAAGTCCTGATAGGTGTACTAACGGGTCATTGCGCCATTGGCACAATGGCGTACAAGGAAAATGAGTCGCTATTTTATAAGGTTCAAAGGAAAAGTGATTACAATCCGGTATTTGAAGATCTCTAATGCGTTAGCAGGACCTAAAGATCCTTAATAACTAATAGAGAAAACTAAATTCCAGATAGAAGGAGGACTCATGGGGTTAGCCCCGCTTACCAGCGATGATGGGCATAAACGAAGACTGGGAAAGGACCGATCAAGTAGATGATAAAGCAATGGAAGATACATATAACGAAATAGGTCCTTGGATCATCTCGAATTGGACCAATCACACCGTCTAAGATAAATTAAGAAAGG
>CAKKXW010000910.1:2669-14916 GCA_920937365.1 Sphaerophoria rueppellii | reverse complement strand
TAAAACTTACTCCAATGAAGCAAACAATTACTCGCAAAGGCATGAGAATAACATAGCGGACGAAAAATCCAATCATCCAGATAATTGTTAGTTTCCATGATATGAATTCATAGCGACGATTTGTTCGTGTGAGGAGGTTCCAGTTTTTGAGTTCCTCGGCCTCGAATCGTGATGTTACTTGGTCTTCGATGATAGCCTCGACTCCTGCTTTAACGTAAGAGAAACACTTTTCTAGTTGGAATGAAACTTGTGTCTGGAAATGATAATACAATTGAATTAACGAAAATGCCAAAGTAATGGATGTTGCATCATCTATGTCAGTCGGCAGCATTGAATCAAACGATCAACTTGAGAAGAGAAGACAGGTTGTCCAAAAATCAATTCAAAGCGATACTTCGATATAAACTTAAAACAATAGTGTAAGCACTGTCTGAGAGCATTTTTCATCTTCTGTATGTCTAGTTTTGGCGTCCCTGCTAAGCTCATTGGCTTGTGCAAAATGACGATGGAGAACTCACGCTGCTCCATCAAGGTTGGCAACGAGCTTACGGAATCTTTCGACGTCAAAAAAGGATTCAGACAAGGCGATGCACTGTCGTGCGATTTCTTTAAAATCGTTCTTGAGAAGATATGGTAGAACTGCAACGTCAATACCAGAGGCACTATCTTCCAAAAATCTGTTCAACTTCTCGCGTACGCCGATGATATTGATATAATGGGAAGAACACAGCGTGATGTCAATGGCGCCTTTGTGAGAATTGAGACAGAAGCGGCGAAAATGGGTTTAGCGGTAAATGAGGGAAAAACGAAGTATATGCTGTCTTCGAGGAAGGACACCCAACACCGACGCACGGCTCAGACAGAACGTCAAAATAGACGCATACAACTTCGAGGTAGTAGAGGAGTTTGTCTACCTAGGCTCCGCTATAAACAAGGGCAAGAACACCAGCGCCGAGATCAGACGAAGAATAACTCTTTGTAATCGCTGTTTCTTTGGGCTAAGAAAGCAATTGAGTGGAAAAGCCCTCTCTCGAGCAACTAAGATAAATTTGAACAACACCCTCATCATCCCAGTCCTGCTGTACGGTGCAGAAGCATGGACTTTGACAAAATCGGATGAAAGTGCCTTAGGCTGTTTCGAGAGGAAAGTGCTTCGGGTCATCTTTGGTCCCGTGTGCAAAGGGGAATGGCGAAGAAGATATAAAAGCGAACTTTACGGGTTGTACAACGACATGGACCTAGCCGGAAGCGACAAAGTCCAGAGACTCAGATGGCTCGATCATTTAGAGCGGATGGACACCAATGCTCCGGCCCGGAAAGCCTTCGACACTTTACCCGAGGGACGTAGGAGGAGAGGTAGACCGCAACTCAGGTGGCGCACTCAAGTGGAAGAGGACCTCAATCAACTTGGAGTACAAAACTATAGACAGCTAGCTAGGGACCGAGCTGACTGGTGGAGACTGCTGGTTGAGCCCAAGTCCACACCGAACTGTAGCGTCAGCTTTAGTAAGTAAGTGTTTATTTCTCTATTCATCTCCTGTTAATGATGATGGAGGTAAAATCATGGACCTGGAAATTTAGAAAGGAAACATGTTTCCGAGTACATATTCCCCAGTAAGTGAATGTACTGACCTACACCTTCTTGCGGTGCCTCTGAGACGTTCTTGTCAATTTATTGGCATGAACCTGTGGACGTAGACAGCTTTAGTCTAATTTTGAATTGACGGATTGAAGCAGGACGTATGATGAAGATTAATGCAACCCTTAAAAGATAATATATCTAAGTATATATTAAATGAGGAAATTACGATCAACGAGTATCAAATGTGGGTAAACGTTCTGTTGGGTGTGTCCCTTGATTGGCTGGTTCATCCTTTCGATCAATGTGGACATACTTGACAGAGGGTGAGCGGTGTCCCTCATCCGCCAGTTGGATAAAAGCTGCAAAAACAAAACAAAAAAAACAATGTATGTATAATTGTTATACAAAAAAAAATGTGACACCACCCCTCACCCAGGGGCAATTGGGTACCGCGGGTAGTGAGGATTCGCCACCTCACAAGTGGGGTGGACCTTCGCGGGGGTTGTGGTTGTCTGAGTTTGGCCTCAGCTGCTATTCGTAAATCACGGTTGACGGCTATTCTTTCGGTGACTGAAAGTTGAGTGCAGTTTCCGTGACCGGACAACGGCTCTTCTTTCGGTGACTGAAGGTTGAGTGCGGTTTGGTGTGTTGCATGAATAGTAGTCTAGAATCAAACAAAGATGAATAAGGGCTGGCACTAATTCGTTTGGTACTGGTGTAAATCTAGATGCAGGGTACCCGCTTCTTTCTTTAAAAAGTTGAGGTGTGCTTTTGTACTCTGGTGGATCATCAGGAAGAGGTTAAGTGTCCTCTTAAATAAAACATAGTGCCATTGCTGACTTCGGTTGGAAATTGTCATGCCAACACTGTGGATAGGTCCACCGTCAGATAAGGCTTAATTGCAAGGTACTGACGTTAAATTTTTCTTACTTCTGTTAATGATGACGTGTTGTAACCAGTCCTGGGGCGCTCTGGTGCTTGTTATTGCCCTGAAAGAAGCTGTCAAACTGTGCTCTGTTTGTTTTTTCATATTAGGTTCGATCGATATAAACAGTCCCGGGGCGCTCCGGTGCTTGTCATTACCCTGAACGGAGCTGTCAAAAAACTGAAAAATTTCTCTCGGTTTGGTTTCACATCGAACGCTTTTGTAGTGCTCTGTTGTTTTCTTCTCTTTGTTATATATAGTACAGTCATTGAAGCGAAAAATACGGTCTTACCTCCGAATTTTTTACTGTGAACCGATTTGCATGAAATTTTGGAATTAGGCTCATCTTACCCTTAACTTTAAAAGTGAAAATGATCTGAACTCCGCCTTATATTTTTAAGGGGTGTAAGCAACTCCTTAATGGAAAAATTGACATTGAGCCATTTTATCGCTAGAAAACATGTCTAATAGTATGTGGTGAAATTTTCTAACATAATTACCTCATACTAAAAACATTTTCAACCCCTTGAAAATCTAACAAACCAATCACAAAAAAAACACCTTGGTATGACATACTAAGATGTAAGTATAGAAAAGTAATATTTTATATTCTCCATAATAATTATCAAATTTTTAACAAGGGTTGAAACCTTGAAAACTACCCCTTGATAAAAAATTGTTTAAAAGTTTTTTTTTGATAAAATGAAAAGGATTTAAATTTCTCAAAAATGCTTATCATATTCTTAAGCTTTTCTACCATTAAAACCACCCCTAAATTAAAACAGTAAATATACATGATTACATATTTAAAAATAATTTAATTTAGAATAAAAAATTGCCATTTATTGAATAAAATATTTACAAATTATATAAAATTCTACGTACCATTATTATTAAAATATAATATTATTATTCATGACTCAATGTCGGAGTTGCTGTCACTGTCACATTCAACATCTTCTGGCTGAATTTGAGGGCTATTTTGGCAGTTATCTTCACTGCACGTTCCACAGGTACTATTACAAAACAGACCAACTTTTCTGCATCCCCAAGACGCATTTTCAGCAGTTCTTGTGGTGCGGGTGGATCTACAGACTTAAGTGGATGTAATAAACCGTCATTCATGACCCACCCCCAATCCGTGGGATGAATGTTTTTGTTGTCAAGCCAGAGCTCATTTATTGCCAAGTATGCTCATTTATGGCACCAATGGTTGGAACTAAGGATGATAATTTTACGGCAGTGTCTTTCGTAGCAGCTGTGAGAAAACTTTCATAGCGCATCTTTTCGAGATATTCTGATAAGCTTTTTTTTACAATAGTTGCGGGTCTCTATCATATTGCGTACTTTCAAACTGCTCCAAATATTCACACTCCGAAATTTCCAGTTATTAAGTACAAAGAAATATGATAAGTTCTTAGACCATAACTCATTCAATTTTCATGCTATCACAATTTATAAAAAACCATTGTAAAGGTAATTAAGTGAGCTGCAACATCCTTCATTGCAATATACAGTAAAAAAAAACTTTTTTTCAAAACGGTGAAGGGTTAAAGGGCTTAAGAGAGGCTGTGATTGCGCTGCCACGCGCTCTTTAAACAATCATATCTCCGTCAATTTTTGTTTGACAGAAAAAAATAAAAAACAAATTGTTTGTCAGAAAAATACCTAAATTTTTAATCTTTACACTTTTAAACGTATCTGTCGCCATTTTTGATATATTATGAAAAAAAAGTGTTTTTTTTTTTTAAATTGAAATTTTGTTTTTGTTTTTTTTTTAATCGTGACTTTTTTGAAAAAATATGTGTCCTGAAGCAGCCAAACTCAGACTATCTATCAAACTCTTCATAATAAAGTTAATTCTAGGCGGAATACGATTAATTTTAATTTTAGTGGAAAAGGCACTTATGAAACCCATTGATTTAAAAGAAAAAACATTAGATGCTCCCCTTATTTGCAATACAGCTCACTTATTTTACGTGCGAGAGACCTTTAATTGTGTTAATTTTAAATCTTACTTCAAGCACTCTAAAACCCTTTTGTACGCATCTGCTCGCCGCTAGATGGCATTGACCACATCGATAAAATTTCAGACAAAATAAAAACGGCTTTGATCTTAAATATCTAGCTTAGTATTGTACTTAGAATACTTTATAAAAAACCAAATTGTTCATTGTTTTACCTGCTACAATTTTGTTTTTGATAACATTTTCGATAAAACGTATATTTGCAAAAAAAAAAAACGATGAAAAACGTGAAAAAATTGCGAATTTTCAATTGCCAATAACTTGAAAAGCATTGGATTTTTTGAAAAACTATAGATTATTTTGTGCTTTAAATTAGGCGTTCTATCGATATCCGAGGTTATTTAAAAAAAAAATCACCCCCGAGAAAGGGTGGCAACCACCCCCAGGATGATAGCGGAGTTCAAATCATTTTCACTTTTGAAGTTAAGGGTATGATGAACCCATTGAATAAGAAGTACAGGAAGGGGTCTTATGAGAAGAATTGAAGCATTTTTCTAAGTAGGTAGTATGAGTTTCACAAACACAAACGCATTACAACAGGGCTGGTCCACAGTTGAATGGTTAATCTCAGGGGCGCCAAGCGAAATTTGATTGAATCAAGATTTCATCGATTTTGCTTCAACTTTTTTTTCAATCTCAATTCTTTTTTTAGGAAGCATGGTGTTTTAACACTAAGGCCGTGTGCAAATTGGGTTAAAAAGTGGTTAAAACTTGACGTTAACCAATCGTCAAGTTAAACCACTTTTTACCCCAATTCGCACACGCATTGAATAAAATGTGTTAAAAATTAGACTAGCTGGGGAGCAGGTTAAAATATGACAGAAGTGGTTAAATATTCATCCATTTTTAACCACAATTCATCCAATTCACACACGGCCTAAAGGTGCACTGCACGGTTTTTAATGTTTAATTTTTTTTATTTTCCAGTACATTTTCTTGATTTTTCATCCGTAATTCATCACTTTTATTACGCCTATTGTAATACAACCAACAAATAAAAACTTTTCGAAACACGATGGAAGAACAATTCAAAACAACAGTGCACACTACGGGAACTCAACGAATTGCAGCGCCTTACCATCACGAACAGAAATAATACACCCCTGAACTCGACTGGCAACACAGTCAAAGTTTGACAGTACATACCCCAAAAACTGACAACACATCCCCTAAAAATGGACATCATCAGACATGTTTTTTGCTTCACTCACGTACACTGTACATGTAGCTAACACCGCTTCCTGTACTTCTTATTCAATGGGAGACATACGAAGCGGCGCTGCATAGAAGGACAAGAGCTGCTGGTGAGCTCTACGAACTACGAGCGAAAGAGAAGGGAGGAACGCCTGCTTCACAGGAGAAAAAAGAGAGCATGAAAAGCGTCTAATCGAGGATGTTAAGAAGGCCAACAGCAGGAATGAAGTTCGGAGGTTTTATCGAAAGGTTAAACAGCTGGCTCAAGGTCATCGAGCAAGAACCGATGCCTGCAGAGATAAACAAGAAAACATCATAGTAGAATCGCAGTCAATGCTGGGGATTTGGAAAGACCATTTCTGTAGACTTTATCGGACACGATGATAGTCAACAATTCCGTGAACCCGAAATATAAGAAACGGCAATATCACGGCTGAAATCCAACAAAGCCAATGGAGCAGATGGTCTAGCTACCGAGCTGTTAAAAACAGCAGGCGACGAGCTAGATAGGAGCATCATCATCTGTCACCATCATCAGGAATGCATGCCCGATGAATGGAACCTCAGCATTGTTTGCCCGATCCTAAAAAAGGGAGATCCTCTAAACTGCGCCAACTACAGAGTAATCAGTCTACTTAACATCGCTTCAAGATCCTCTCTGCCGCCGTAATGTGTGAACGTCTGAAGCCTTTGCTCAACAATCTGATTGATCCCTATCAGGGTTGTACAGCGACATGGACCTAGCCGGAAACGTCAAGGTCCAGAGACTCAGATGGCTCGATCATTTAGAGCGGATGGACACCAATGCTCTGGCCCGGCCCGGAAAGCCTTCGACACTATTCCCAGAGACGTAGGAGGAGAGGTAGCCCGAAATTCAGGTGGTGCACTCAAGTGGAATAGGACCTCAATCAACTTGGAGTGCAAAACTGGAGACAGCTAGCTAGGGACCGAGCTGGCTGGCGGAGACTGCTGTTTGAGGCCCAAGTCCACACCGGACTGTAGCGTCACCTTAAGTAAGTAAGTATTTATTTCTCTATTCATCTCTTGTTAATGATGATGTTGTTGTAACCAGTCCTGGGGCGCTCTGGTGCTTGTAATTGCCCTGAAAGAAGCTGTCAATCTGTGCTCTGTTTGTGCTTTCACATTAGGTTCGTTCGATGTAACCAGCCCCGGGACGCTCCGGTGCTTGTCATTACCCTGAACGGAGCTGTCAAAAAACTGAAAAATTTCTCTCGGTTTGGTTTCACATCGAACGCGTTTGTAGTGCTCTGTTGTTTTCTTCTCTTTGTTATATAGCAACAGCTGATTTGACTTCTCTTTGTTATAAAGCAACAGCTGATTCGAACAGCTCCGAAATTCTCGCCCCTAAAAAACTTGGGGCGGTTCAGTGCGCTCCCGATTCAAGTCCTGAATGCATATCGCACACAGTGGAAAAGCACCAGAGCGAAAAAAGAGCGACATCGAACAGTTCTGTGCGAAATCAGAGCGGCACAGTGCGACCCAGAGCGCACATTCTCTTTGTTGTATAGAAACAGCTGATTCGATAAACGAAAACAGGACATACAGTGCCTTGCATAAACATAACCGCACCCGGAAAAATGCATTAAAAAAAAAAACCTACAATAGGAGTGACTCCTTACTATTTTTTTATTGAGTTGCATCACTGATCAAGCAAATTGAGAAGAAAATAAAGTATCATTATTTCCTCTTCTGGTGTTTAAAAATTAAAAACAGATTTTAATGTATTGCAGAAATACAACCGCATTTATTGTTTTTTGTTTTTTCTTTGTTTTAAGTTCATTTTTAACAAAAAATTAATATGTAATTTTGTTGCCTCTATTTTCCACCAATCTCAGAATCCTTTTTGGCATACTATTAACTAGATTTTTAATATGGAGTCGTTTAAAGCGTTCCATTCTGTCACAACTGCCTCTTGCACCTCAGCAACACTAGCAAATTGCTTATTAAGAGCATACATTTTGTTAAAATTCTCCAAAGATTTTCGATGGGGTTGCAATCTGGAGAATGTGACGGCCACTCCATCAAATTAATGTTTTTCGATTCGAACCAATTCAAACTTTGACGACTTACATGAATTGGGGCATTATCTTGCTGGAAGACGTGCTCAACTCGGCGAAAACGTCTTAAATAATGTACCAAATTCTCCTCAAGGACCGAACCACCACCAAAGTTCCTCTTGGAAAAAAACTTTTTCTCTTTCCTCAAATCGTGCCAATATCCGCTAAAACCATCTGGTCCATCGAGATTAAATTTTTTTTCATCACTAAAAAATAACCCAATAAACAACATTCATTCCAGTATGCCATTTGGAATAACGAGATTTTAGTGTAGATTAATAGAAAGTCACTTACGGTTTTCCAATCCCGATTTATATTTTGGCGGGCAAATTCCAATCTTTTTTGTTTGTGGGCTGCTGTTAAATTTGAAGCTGGCACCATTTTGCCCCGAACAATCACTCCACTGCTTTTTAAAGCACGAGAAACGGTTGCAATCGAAACTCCTAAACCCAATTCGTTACGAAATTCCTGCAAAGAATGCACCGAATTGGATGCAGCATTGATTAAACGCCTCTTGTAGCGACGTGTCAGCTTCTGCGGACGCCCGGGTCTTATTTTTGTCCCATAAGATTCTGGATGTTTTAAGAAATTTCGAACGACACGATCCGATAGTGAAATACGTCTTCCATAGCCCTAAGACTTAGGCCGCTTAACCGAAAAGCCAAGATTTTACCTTATTCAATTTCGCTCAAATACGTACCACGTGGCATTGTTGTTTTTAATTTGAAAGCACTTGACTGAATGCAGCTTCAAAGAGATTTGCATTGTGCGGTTATATTTTTGCAATACAGCAATCTGTTTTAAATTTTTAAACACCAGGAGAGGAAATAACGGTACTTATTTTCTTCTCAATTTGCTTGATCAGTGATGCAACTCAATAAAAAAATAGTAAGGAGTCACTCCTTTTGTATGTTTTATTTTAAATGCTTTTTTTCGTGTGCGATTATACTTATGCAAGGCACTGTAGATGCAGCTTCCAGATTAATCATTTGAAGGAAAAGCTAAATTTTAAAATTATTATTATTATTATTATTATTGTTATTATTATTATTTATTACAATATAAAATTAATTTACAATGTAATATAAGAAAAACAGCACTAGCTACCAGAGGCTTTCGACTGGAGGTTGTAATTATGTGCGTTAAAAGTTTGAAATAGGTAATACCAAATGCATGGGGCTGTCAGAGACAAGGAAACCAGCGAAAAGCATATGATCGAGAGCATCCCGGTCCCTGACAGCCCCATGCCTATAAATTTATAATATTTATTAGATCTTAGTGTTAAGTTTGAGTATTTGTATTATTTTATAGACATTTTGTATGTTCTGTGTTGTTGTTTCTGACAGAAGGTCAATCAATTCCTTATTGAAAAGTGCTGAACATATATAATTTACTTTAGAACATTCAGGAGTAAGATGTTTTATGGATAGAATTTGGTTGGATTGGCAGAGATGACAGTTTGGGGGGTTTTCTTTTTTGAGAAGATATCCATGTGTTGATTGCGTGTGTCCTAGTCGTAGGCGAAGGAAGCATTTGATCATGGTTGGTGTTGTATCAGTCGGGTATTTGGCTGGTTCGCCGTTTGGGTTTACAACAGTATAGTGGTGTATGTAGTTTTTCCAGTCCTCCATTTTTATATTATCCCAATAAGAATTGATCTCGTTCAGAAAATCTTTTTTTGTTGGAGGGATAAGAAGTACGTTCGACTGTTGAGAGGCTGTTTTGGCAGCTTTATCTGATAACTCATTACCTTCGATTCCTGCGTGTCCTGGTACCCAAAGTAGAACTATGCTGCGTTTGTTCTTTAGAACAGTATTACGGATATTGGTTATGATTGGGGAGTTGTTTGATATTCTGGTGATTGCATTAAGTGTTGAAAGGCTATCCGAGCAAATAACAATATTATTCGGTATTGAATTTGCTATTTCAATGGCCTTTAGGATTGCGTATGCCTCAGTAGAGAAAATTGAAAAATAGTTTGGTAGACTTGTACTGTATAGAATAAATATTTCCAGCTTCTGTGACCACGGCAAGTCCAGTTCCAAGATCAGATTTGGAGCCATCTGTGTAGAAGAAATCCCAAGATTTATTTCTGTATCTGTCGATATGTCCATGAACATTTGAGTGTAGATTTCTTTACACGTAGAACTCTTTTTGAGTTTAGCTAAGGTGGTGTTTACTATACCGGTTGGAAATTCCCATGGTGGTATGTTACTGGTCACGGGGGTAGATATTGTTGGAGGAATGCCAATTTTACTGGATTCCTTTAGGGCGATGTAGATAGCTGATGGGTGTTTTGGTTTTTTTTTGCGGTTTAGTATTTTCTTGGCATCTTCGATAATTGGTGAACGGTAGGACTGGCATATCTTGGGTGCGAGTTGTGCAGTCAAAAGATCTCTGCGGTATTCTATGGAAGACAGACCAGCTTCAGTGAGCATATTTTTTATTGGTGTGGTTGTGAATGCTTTAAGGCACGTTCTAATTGCGGCGTGGAATGTTGGTTTGATGATATTTAGCGTTGTTTTAGCGCATTTTCCATAGACTACCAATCCATAATCAATTCTAGATAAAATTATGCTACGAGTTATAAGGATTAAGGTATTAATATGTATAAAGCTATTTTTTGACGATAAGTCTCTTATTATATTAAGTCTGGTAGCTAGTTTGGTCTTAATAGATAAACAATGATCCTTAAAATAAAACTATATTTATTATCAAAAATAATACCTAATATAGACAATGAATTTACTTGTTTAATTTTGAGGGATGATAAATGGATGTCAAAAGTGACACAATTTCTTTTTTTACATATATGGAGGTGTTTGCTTTTTTCTGGTGATATAATAGCTCCTGATTGGGTGCACCATTGATTAAGCTCAACCAAAATCCTATGAAAGTTATCACTAGTTTGATTGTTGTCATTGCATTTTGATAATAGAATTAAATCGTCTGCATACAGACAGTGGTCAATTTTTTTATATTTGGATATGATCTCACTTATGTCATTGTATGCAATTATAAATAAGGTTACAGAAAGGGGTGAACCTTGCGGAATCCCGTTAAATAGTTTGAATATATTTGAATAGTGGTTATTAATTTTTACTCTAAATTGTCTATTTGAAAGAAAGGATTTTATGTATGAAAAGATTCTCGGGCCGATTTTCCAAAGTGCAAGTTTATTTAATATAACATGCATACCGATCCTATCAAAGGCTCTTTCGAAATCAAGTGATAACACGGAGACATGGTTTTTGCATGACAATGCAGAGCTAATATACTCATCAATATGTAGTAGAGAGTCCATGGTACTACGTCCATGTTGAAAAGCGACTTGGTTTAGATTTATGAGTTTATTTTTTTCAATAAACCATAGAAGTCTATTGGATATGATCTTTTCTAAAAGCTTGCCGGTACAAGAAAGTAAGGAGATAGGCCTGTATCCTTTGGGGTCGTTTGGTTTTTTTGACGGTTTCAGGATTGGGATAGTGCTGGCCACTTTCCATGACTGTGGTATAATACCTCTTTCGAAGATACAATTGTACAGTAGCAAAATTCTTTTTTTAATTAAATGTGGTGCATTTTTTAACATTGGATATGAGATGCGATCATAGCCTGGGGTCTTACCTCTCAGAGAAGCTAAGCAGCTTTCCATTTCAATTATGGTTATTTGTTTTTCAATGTATTTTGCGGGTGTGCTGATTTCTGCATGGTGGTAATTGCATGGTTGGACTTTGGAGTTTAGAAAGGTTATGGAAAAGTTGGAATCGCAGGAGTACGTGGACCAGGTTTTGCCTAAGAAATCAGAGATTTCAATCGGGTTGCAAAGTTTTCTTGTTTCAGTTTCTAGATTATTGATTATAGGTTGAGTGTAATTACCTGATATAGTTCTTATATCAGCCCACATTTTTTTACTTGAAGAGTTGGGATTGATGTTTAATGTAAAATTTTGAAAGCATAATTTTTTTGCTGTCTTACAGTTTCTGCGGAATAAGGCGTTTGCTTTACGAAAATTTACAAGGTTTGTATTATTGGGATGTTTTTTGAAAATTTTCCAAAGATTTTGTTTGTTATTTCGGAGAGCTGCTAGCTCTGGGGACCACCATGGGATAATCTTCTTAAGGAGTGTGTTCTTAGTTTGAGGAATTGCGTTGTTAGCTGCAGTACGTACAATTTTAGTAATTAAAGCAGCTTCTTTGTTTATGTTTGAAGAAATGCTGTGGTTTTTTAAATTATTTAGTATGATATGGAGGGCTCACTGCTGAACAGAACCAAGTCAGAAAAAGTGAATTCGGAGATATTAAGAGGTTTAGTAGATAAACTGTCATTAATTCCTATTATGAATATTTAATCCGTAATAAGGACAAATTTAAAGTTTATTCTTTACATGTTCTTATTATTTAAAATTGAAAAACTGAAGTTGAAAAATATAAGCAATAATTAG
>CAKKXW010000909.1:0-14917 GCA_920937365.1 Sphaerophoria rueppellii | reverse complement strand
GTAACGGGGACTGCAGTCAACAATTGCACTCAAAGAGAGCCTTTCTTGGTTTTGCATCGTGCGTCGCTCTAGTTAAGCTTTCACTCAATTTGATGCAGTCAAAGTAAAGTCATGCAAACTCTTTCTTTTTGATAGCAACCACCAACCGATCAACATCGATCGCACCATAAGCTCTTAACTCTAAAATATTGTAAATTGAACTTATATTTTGCATTATATCTAAGATTAAATTTTATATTGAAGTTGAATTTTGGCATTTTCAATCTTGAACAATAAGAATAACTAAAAAAGAGAAACTTCATAATATTTTCGTTTGAGGCATATTTTGAAAGATTTGTTGGTTATAATCAAAATTATTAAGGTAAACCCGATGAATTGTATATGAAAATAAAGGTTGTGAACTAGGCTACTTAACGGTGTTAAAAGAAATAAATGTCGTCATTGAATTTCAAAAGATATTATCGAACAAAAGTTTGTCTAAAAACTGCTGTTTTTCAAGGCTTCAATTAAAAATATCTCAATACATATACATCTTACAAATGTAATTATTATTTCACTTGAAAGATTTGTTTGACAGCTTTAATTTAATACCTCTGTGATTTTTGTAGCTTTCTTAAATCCAAAGATATAAGCATATATGTCGAAAAAGTGCTGATTTTTAATGTTTGCACTTTCCGAACTTCAATCTCAAATATCTCAAATCTCCCATGAGTTATCGACAAAATATTTTTGAAGATGTATCCGGCTTAGAACAACCTTTAATTTGATACCAAACTCATTGGTGTACACTCCGGGCCGGATGTCCCTTATAAAATGAGCAATCCCCTTTACTATTGACATTTAGATGGTCTGCATTTAAAATGTCAACTTGTTTTTGTCGATCAAACGTCGACTTTTTAGCAGTCGAGAAAATTTGCATTTGTCTAGTCGACTTTTTTTTCGAACATTTGTACGCTTCTCTTCAATTGCAGTAGGGCAATGGAGAAATGCAAAAGTGAAAGCGGTAAATCGTCTTCACAGAATATCATTTACCAAAGAACAAATACTGTTATATGTGTGCTCATTATTTCAAGAATATTGAAAGAGTATAAGGTCTACTTACAGCCTGTCACGACTTCTTGAATTGAAAATTGTTGTCATATTGGCTGCTTATAAGCCTATAATCTCAAAAGTGTCCTATTTATAATTCAAAACTCTGAACTTAAAGGGCCGTTGGAGAGATAATATGCCTTTAATGTAGAACAGCTTAGGAGACTTCAGTTGGACGGGCTCCTAACTCTTATTACTATACAATTTTTGTAGCAGAGACCCTATTTGTGTTAAAAGGGCGAACGGTCCGGCCATGAGGAAAATCTTATTACAGGCAGTCCAAACACCAATTGTTTCCCAGAAAACTAAAAATGAAATGAAATCCTTCTGCTCCTGCAGGCGGCCACTGGGAAAAATTCTGATGATCTAAATGGTTTAGTGAGACAAATCCCGTTTAAGTAAATGAAATGAGTAAAGGAATGAGGCTGATAACCTTTACCTAAAGAAAGATACTACCACAAAAACCTGACAGGAAGCCTGGGTTACGAAAGATTCAAACGAAAATAATGACGACGATAACCAACGGCTTAAAAATTATCTCATGAAACGTAAGACAATAATAAAAAGTGGAAAAGTGCGCAGATAACATACAAATATTACAATATGGCGAAAAAGAGCCCGCGGTATGATGATGAATGCGCGTTATTGAAAAGAAAAATGGAAAATACACGTTTGCAGATGCTACAACGGAAAGTGAGAGCAGCAAGAGAAGAGTACCGAACAAAAAGGAGTAATGAGAAAAGCACCCTGTTCCATATGCCCCATCTACAAAAAAGGCAATCCTATGTCATGCAAAAACGTCCGAGGCATATCCCTGCGGAATGTTGCATACAAAATCCTATCTAACGTACTGTTTGAGCGTCTTATACACTATAATCGGCACGTTCCAGTATGTGGCTTTAGGCCAGGCAGAACAGCGGTAGACCAAAAATTCACACTGAGGCAAATCCTGGAAAGGATCAACGAATTTCAAGTCGAAACCCACCATCTTTTCATTGACTTCAAAGCTGCTTATGATAGCATCCACTGCCAAGAGCTTATGATAGCGATGTCTGAATTCGGGATCCCGAACAGACTTGTCCAGCTATGATGCATGACGCTTAACAATACGCAGTACAGTGTGCAAAAGGGTAACAGCTCATCCGAGTTGTTTCAAATATGCGCAGAGCTTAAACAAGGAGATGTGCTTACAAATAGTCCTGGAACAGATGCGCAAGGCCGGTTTGAGTACGGAAAACACTATTCTCAACAAATCCACCCAGGTCTTTGACTATGCGGACAACATAGACATCATCGGTCGATCCAAGAGAGCTGTGATTGAGGCCTTCACAGCGACTGAAGAACAGGCGAAACTTGTTGGTCTTGAAGTAAATGAGGACAAAACAAAGTACATGCTATCATCAACAAACAAAAGAACATCTGTCCACCGCCTAGGGAAAAACGTCATTGTTGGTAGCAGCAATTTCGAGACAGTTCAGAAGTTCACCTACCTTGGAATCAACTTCAACCCCACAAACCACACCTTAGTGGATATCCGAAGAAGAATTACCCTAGCGAACCGCTGCTGCTTCGGTTTGACAAAACAACTGGGTTCAAAAATCCTTACTTGAAAGACAAAGTGTCTGCTATACAAAACTTTGATTATACCAGTCCTACTCTACGGCGCCGAGTGCTGGACGATAAGTAAAAAAGGGGAATTGATACTGGGCACTTTCGAGAGAAAAATTCTTCGACAAATTTTCGGTCCCGTATGCGACAATGGCGATTGGAGATGTACGAGATGTAACAAGATTTGGATGTAGTCAAGAAATCCAAAAAAAGACGACTACATTGGCTGCGCCACATCGAGCGAATAGGCGTCAACGCTCCAGCCAAAAAAGTCTTCCCATCGCAGCTCCCAGGTTTGAGACGACCAGGAAGACCGAACAAGTGACTGAGAATGCCAGAGCGCTTGGTTTTGGCAACTGGAGAGTGCATGCGAGGGACCGTTCGCGAAGGATGGCTGTAGTGTGTCAGGCAGATATCTTTCCTGGATTGGGAGCCGTTTATGTAAGTAAATAAAATCATTTTACATTTTGTAAAAATCTATGTTTTATTTTTTATTTTGGAGTTGATCTGAAAGCAGGCGAGACGAGGTTCGCAATGTCATCTTGTTTCGTATAAAATTATTATTTAAATTTTTATGTAGGGCTTGCTGTTTATGCGATAATGAGTGAAATAACTAGAGAAAAAAAAACTCTCAGGCAATTTTTGCAAAGCCATTTCCAACAAAATTCAGCGTCGAAGTGAAAAAATGTTTCGAAAAGAAACCAACTTGAATGCTTTTAAAGTAGAAAGCTTTAAATAAAGAAATGACGTTTGTTGCAACCTAAGTGATCCAAAATCTTAAAACATATGCTAGCCATTATTGAATTAACCTACAGAACCAATTTTTGCTGATGTTTAATCTTCATCAAACCTGTCAACTCTATCAATCGTTCTTTCTTCATAGGTAGGTACGTTTTTGAAGGCTTATTCAAAAGGAATTACTTCGTCAAGAAACCATTTTTAAGGACAAATACAAATTTTGTAGACAGGTAGGACACAAGAATAGTTGTTTTTTTAATCTCTACATGCTTTTATAAAGTTCAAGCAAGGTTAACCAATATTTGTATAAATTTCTTAAAGTTCGAATTTTAGGGAATTCGGAATTCGGATAACCTTAATTAAAAATAACAAGAATAAATAATTGAATATAATGAACCCAATGGCTTAGTTTTAGAAATTTGGTGGATAGTACCTAACTAACAAATTTTATTTATCTTTATCAAAAACTACTCAGAAAAACAGAGAATGATTTAACAAGACCAACGACAAGTTATGGCCGATAAATGAGAATGCGTCTAGACTGCAAACGAAAACCATTCTTTGGATAAAAAGGTTTTGTTTTTTTGACAAGCTGTCTCGTTCCGCAATGATATTTAAACTACTCAGGTACTCCCATGACTTTGATTACAAATTAGTTAATAAATGTACAACATTGTCTTCAATACGAAAAATTAATAAACAAAAATTACCTCTGGCAGAACAACACTGCACTTTCCTACAACGATTAATAATTACTGCCTGCGGGACGTGCCGATGACATGTAGCGCCACCACAACTACTAACCATCCTGATATGGTGGGAGCAGTTGCGTTTCAACACGGTCTTGAATTATGAAATTAAAATCCCATCATCGTTGAATCGAAGAAGGAGGAACCTCACCTGTTCCGCTTTATTTGGACGAACACGTACCTTCAACCACCACCGGACTTTGTTTTGTAAAACCAAAACAATTCGGGTGGTCAGGAAGGTTTCAATATGTTATGTCCACAAGCTTGCTTCCACATTTAATGACATTGACTGTTGGGGGTCTCTTTATTTTTGTGCAATTTTTTATGGGACCGGGAATATTTATGTGTTGTGCATGTGCATGCTTCTGCCAGTCATATTTGTTTAGCTGTGTTATGTTTAATAATACCTATGTGGCTGTAACATAGTAGTGAAGGCCTAACAAAATAATTTTCCTATGCTGGCTGTGTGCATAAAGGTGTTTTGAGTCAAATATTATTTATGAGATTTACTTGATGCTTGCAGGCGAAACGAGTTCGAGTTGCTTCCGAATTCTCGATTGAGATGATAATTAAACTCGACAATCATATGATTCCCTATTTTTTTCCATTTCATAGCGGCAATAAAAATTGCCTGATAGATTAACTCTCTGAGATAAATAGATCCTATATTGAAATTTTCTTGGAATAAAGTTTTAGGAGTCATCTATTCACCTTCATTTCATCAGAATCTAAATTTGGACTTCGTGATTTTGTGTTAGAGAAAAAAACTATATACCTTCTTGTGCGAAGAAAATTTCTTTTTCTACCTTCAAAAAAGGGTAATTTGACGAAAACTAAATATCAACAAGAATTGGCTCTGCAGATAAGTTCAACAGGGGCTAACATTCTAATTAAGATTTTGGGCCCCTCTTAAACCCTTACCTTCACTTTAATTTCTTCATCTTAATTTTATTATTTTCTCTCATTATTTCATAAGCAACAAGATGTATAGACACTAAATTTAAGCAATAATTTTATACGGATCTCAGTTTTCCAAATACAAATAATTCGCACTGAATCAGCACTTAATTATTTTCGAGCATTTGAAAATACTGTAGTGTCCGTTGCTTCGTGGTTAGGTGCGTGGCTGCTTAGCAGAACGCCGTGGGTCCTACTCGTTTTTATTTCATCTTTCACGGGCAATGCCTCTTGCGAAGAACTGACAAAAATTCCCAAAGTATCATCTGTCATGAAAAAGTGCTTCTCAACTTTGCCGTTCGGAATCAGCGTTAAATTGTAGGTCCCCTTAATTCTTCACATGCACCTAGAGAATTGTTGACGAGAGAAAGCCACTCAGGCCTCAAGAGCTTTCGCGCCACTCATTTTTTTTTTTTTTTTTAATTTGAAAATACTGCATTCTAAAAACTAATCTATACTTGGTAAGAAAAATTGAACGACTTGATTTAAATTATTTTGTGTCTCTTATGGCTTTTTCAACTTCTTCTCTTCAGCATCAGCAGCACAGTGGTTGTATACCTGTAAGTAAATTGTATATAATGTTTTTATTTGAATAAAACCCCATTTTCCCTATTTTTCATCACTTGGATATCCTCTTATCTCGAGAATAGGTCTTACCAAGTAAAAGTCAGGCATTCTATCTCTAAGTCATTTTTTGCTAATTCGGAAGTTCCGCAGGGTAGCCATCTAGGACCTCTACTTTTTAATTTAGCTATAAATGATGCCCCCTTATGTGTACGTAATAGCAATATTCACATATTTTCTTTACCCCTAAATTAGATTTTTCTGTGCACATTAACAACATCGTGAATAAAGCACACTCAATGCTTGGATTTATAAAGCGTTGGTCAAAGGAGTTCCGCGATCCAAATATAACCCGCGCTTTATATTATTGCTATGTTCGTCCTCACTTAGAATACGCTTCCCAAGTTTGGTCACTTCATTACAATATTGAGAGGCTAGAATCTGTTCAACGAAATTTTACTCGTTTTGCCCTGAAAGGTATTCTATGGAGTGATCCTTTGAATGTCCCCTCTTATGAAAACCGTTTACTAAATCTCCAAATGGAAACATTGTCAAGTAGACGAAATAACAATGACATGGTATTCTTCCATTAAGTTATTACTGGTGTAACAGATGCACCGGAATTACTTGGCGCTATATCTTTCAACCATTGGGTTGGCGGTTATAATTTTCGTAGGAAGCACTTGGTACATGAACCAAAACATCGTACCAACTATGGTTTCCATGAGCCCTTGACACGTTTGAGTAGGCTTTCAAACTGCAACTCAGACTTATTTGAGTTAAATATAAGTAAGAATACATTGAAGTCTTTGCTCAAGACCAGTGTTATACACTTTTAAATGTTTCTCTGTTTACTTCATGTTTGTAGCTATTAGTTTTGGATTAATCTTGTTTTGTTAACTGTCTTGTTTTTGTTTCATCCATGTGAGTGTTTGCTATGTAATGTTTGCTTACTTATAACTAACACTGCACTAAGTGATGAGCCGGTGGTATAACATAGTCTACTATGTTGGCAAACCATTGGTCGTAAAACTGTGCTTGCTAAAAAAAAAAACTCAAAGGAAAAGGATTTGTATTTATTATTAAGGGTTCTAATCAATTTAGAGCCATTTTCTTCACTACAAATTTATCTCAACTTGAGGATTTTTATTCTCAACTTGTGATTTTCGTTTTCTTCACTCGCATTTGACAGTTTCAACTTCCGATTTTCTCAACTTTCGAAAAAAATAGAATATGAGAGGCAAACTTGAAAATTTCTCTCGAATTCATATTTTCATTAAATAATATTGACATCTTCATTACAATTATCTACATGTTTCAAAATTTGAAAATTATCCATCAGGTGCTTACGGAAGGTGAAGAAGAAGTGTGTATTGAAAGAAGATATTTTAATGTGTCCATGAGTCGGACTCGAGAAATGGAACGACGATGATTTTGTATTATTTTATTTTTCCAACCGTATGCTTTTGGAATTAATAAAGTAGATAGTTTGCCTTTGCCACTAGTCACAGTCTTGTTCTCCTTTAGAATATACCAATTTTGTAAACTCGTTTTTTTTTTTTTGGTCATGGAAGTTTAATTTTTATTCATCGTTAAAAATAGTAAAAAATTTTTATTTATTGAGTTTTCAATTGCAATTCTTTATTTCTTCTTTATGAACTTGTGAGTTTAAACAATAACACCGGATGGCACCACCGACTCACGGCAATCCAATACCTTGGCTTCGAGCCACGAGCAGTCAGTCTGGAGCGTACGATAGGCACAAAGCCAGCCGATATTGTTGTGGCCTTCATAACTGTCATTCAAGTATTTGATTTTGCCACGCGTCAGGAGAGTACGGCTAATTTTGATAGGCTGCTCCAGAGCATAATAGACGTTCTCCAATAAGGGATACGTTGATAGATAAACCTTTAATATAATAATCCCACGCCTCTTTCCCCCCCCAGATACCGCGCGAGCTGGGGTCCATTTTCACCGAGTACGATTTCAGTTACGGTTGTTAATCGTATCGGCACTTAATTAGAAATTATTTGGAATAAATAAATTAAAAAAGTGATGGCCATATGAATTTAAGGAAGATAAGAGTTTGGGACTGCTTAATGCAAGCAGGTATAAAAGGAAAAACAAAGTAATTTAAAGTTTAAAATTAAAATATTGCAAGAAATAAAAAAAAAAAAAACAAAAATGAAAAATTTTGAAATAAAAAAAAATTAAAAACGTGAAAAAAAAACAAAGAAAAAAAAGTAAATACGCGTGTAGAAGACACTTGTCAAGTTCGTAAAAAATAAAAAATAAAAAAGAGTTATAAATAGATAACAAACAATTTTACATAATAAGCAAAATACAAACAAATACAGAAAACATTTAAGAACGTGGTACACTGGTCTTAAGAATTTGTTTTAAAGTTTATTTATTGATATGAAAATCAAATAAGTTTTCGTTCGCATTCAAAAGTTTACTCATTCTTGTCAGTGGCTCATGCATTCCGTAGTTTGTTCTATGTTTAGGAACTTTAATCAAACTATGAGAACGCAAAACATAATCTCCACCTCGATAATTGCTTGCTTGCTTGCTTAGCGTCAAATTTTGCAGCGCATTGAGGCCGCTTTTGGATGTGATGGTTTCATGTCCATTAACGATGCTTTTCACTTGACCATCCGTTGGGTTGTCTTGTCGTGTTTGTTATTCAATCCATATGTCCATGTCCCAAATTGTTGGGTGTTTGGGATTGCGATTGGAGGGTTTTCGTTTTTCCTCGCGCTAAAATAAGTTTCACTCACGAAATATTTGAAATACAAATTTACCTACATATAACTCAATTTTTTTTTTTGAAGAACAATATTTGGGGGCGGTTTTCTGAACATTAATTATTAATCTGAAATAAAATAATTTTCACGAACAACGACAAAATAGGTACGCATCGAACAATTTATTTGACATAAAACTCAAATCTAAAGTTGAAACAAACGTATTTGTCAAAAATATTCCAGGGAAATTTTGAAAATATGAGAGAATCCAACATTTAAATTTCAACTCGCGAGTTGAAATTTAAAGTAGTGAAGAAAAAGAATTTTCAACTTATCCCTCAACTCTCAAGTGTTTTTCAACTCTAGAGTTAGCCAACTTGAGAGCCTCCTACAAGTTGAGCAATAGTGAAGAAAATGGCTCTTAGACGTTTTGAATCAGCATTAACTTACAGGTGCCCTCAATTTATTACTATGAGCGTAAGCCACCAAATATCGACGGAGACGTTGTTTTAGGTCTTCCTGAGATATAATCAACTCGAAATGATGAGAACCAAGGAAAACGAAAGACAAATAATAATAATTTTTCGTCATATACAACTTGTTGATCAAAACAGGAGGAATAAAAATATTAAGGAACGTATTATCAATTGTTTCGCGAGGCTTAGCTCTCGGAGCTAATGTGAACAATCCCGACAGCTCTCTCCAAAGTTGTTAACCGCACAAAAGGAGCTTATTTCGTTGGGTATGTAGTGTTAGCAGCTTTGAGGAAGGTAGTTGAGTTTTTTTTTTTTTTTTTTGATATTCTTATGCCCAATTTCATAGACGACTTTTAAATATTTAACAGGATTTTAAAACACAAAATGAGATTTTTTGGTTTCATCAAGCGTTTTTTCAAATAAACAAACTTTTAAACACCCTTTAGAACTAAATGCCCATTTTTGGATCATTAAATTAAAAAAAAAAAAAATTGAATATTTTGAAAACTAAAAATAACGCTTTCTCATTTTTTCTCACACAATTTTCATAAGGATGTCAATTTTGTCAAAAAATTCCCTGAAATTTTCCATTTTAAGTTGGTGAAACTCAAAAGTTTTAAGGGTCTGATAAAATTTAAAAAGATTTTTGCTAGAAGTACTTTTAGTGTTTGTTTTTGAAACTGGGCATTAAGTTTGTAATTCCATACTTTTTAAGGTTGCACATTTAGAAGTGTTTAGACCTTTCATGGTGGAAACACGCTCCTTCTTGATATACAAAAATATCACACGTTTGACATCAAAAATGATATGATATTTCTGAAGACAAACGAATGGAATCGAATACCAATTTAATGTCTTTTTTTCGTGCGGATGGAGCACAAACTTACCTTTTAACTTTAACTTTGACAAATGTTTGACCCAAAAAATATCGAACTATCTATCATTTGACACGGTGCTGTCCGGACCTCTTTACCCGAGTTCATCCTCGTATCCCAGTCAATCGCTTTATTCTTTTTCAACTTGTTAAACGAAAGAAAGCACTTCTTATAACTAATTGCTCTTCTACATGACAGCTTTTTGTCTTCGACCAATGTTTTCTACAGACGGAGCCACTATGTATCCACTTGGTCTTTTCCTCATTTACAAATATGCACCCCCAGGTTCCGCACCTTCCTGTTCAATCTGGATAAATGAGGCTTGTATCTACAGTTTGTCGGTTATTTCCATAGATGTTGTCGACTATACAGGGTGATTCACTCACGTTGTGCTAAATAGCTAGAGTGTATAAGTTGGGTTGTGACAAGAAAGGAATACGTTAAGGGGGGTATATTCACCTTCGATTAGCCAGGAGGGAAATTTTGTGAAAAATTGACTTGTTTTTTTTTTCTTTAAATATTGAAAATGAAACGGTTGATTTTTGATATTTTTCTTTACCAAAACAGTCAATTTTTCTTTTCTTTGTCTTTTCTTGTCTCAAAATTTACCGTTTTCAAACCTTTGCATTTCTCTAGAGCACTGCAATTGAATTCAATTTTTCTTGTTCAATGTTAATACTTGAAATCTAAACGTTTTGCATTTTATAGCAGATAAAAGTATGCAACGTTTTTGTAAGACCAAACATAACGGAAAATTTATATTTAAAAAAAAAAATTCTCCAGGATGTATGCAACATTCAAGAGAAAAATATCAGTGCGCATGTCCCTAGAAATTTTTCCCATAATTTCTCAAAATTTCTTGCATTGCACTTTAGCAACATTTTCAAAGCTGACAGAACGCAAAAACGGAAATATCAACAAGCCAAACAAATTTGAAATTGAAAATTATAAAATATAATTTTCAAGAAGTTCAATGCTTTTTGAGGGGATAAGAGCGTTATAAGCCTTGAGGTTCTTAATTTGTGCCAATGATGCTGATAAAGTAGTGAAAAAGAACGCATCAATCTCATTTTGTATGTCGTCGTGGAAAAGCATTCTCAAATGAATTTATAATAATTTTGAAACAAGATACAACAACGTTGTGTACGATAATTTTGACCCCGTTATGATAATGGGTTTCTATTAACGCTTAAATTTCTCATTTAATAATGTATCAAAGAAATGTTCTTACATCCTTTTTAGATGTGTAAACTATCCTCAAGATTTTTAAATTACAAAAAACGAAGTACAAATTCAAACTCAAATTGAAGTGTTGGAAATTGTTTGTACTGACTTAAAAAAGGATTAGAATTTAATAAGAAGAGAAATAAAAAAAAATAAATTTCCTCTCGAGTGTCAACACTTTTTTCCCATGCAGCAAGGCGAATAACAAAGAAGAAAGTTCAGCAAAAAAGAAAAATCCGATGTTGGTGTAAGTGAGTCCTGGAAGTGTAAATCAAGGATGCTCGTAGTCAACGGAGGAGAATATTAAAAAAGCTAAAAGTAGTTTTAAGAGCTGCATTACAAATTTGCGTTCATAAATAATTAAAAAGATATTTCATTTTTTTTTTTCATCCTTTTTTGGGTGTTTGGACTTTGAAGTGTAAACAATTTCAAATGTTTTATCACAAATTGAAAAGCGATGTATAGATAGATCTTCCTAAGTCAGTTTTTTTTTTCTTCAAACTGTAAGAGCTAAAAGTCAAATGAAACAAATTTATTAATTCAAGGCTTTCCATAAAACTTCCCATCATTGCTTCCTTTCCTCTAAAGTTTCATCTTTCAAACGAAAAACTTTTCTAAAAACTACAAATTAACTGATCATTGGCACCATTCGAAATTTTGCATTGAGATGGGAGTTTTACTCAAGATTTGAATTAACAGTAATGGAGGAAAGTAGATTGGCGGTTTCAGACAGGAGATCATTAATAAAAATAAGAAAGAGTGATGGAGACAATACAGAGCCCTGGGGCATACCAATGCAACGTTTCTTTTGTTGCCAGGTGTCAGAATTGTAAACATCCAAAACGACTTAATGCTTCATACGTTTCAAGAGGTTATAAGGTACTTATACAACGCATTTCTGTTTAAAAAACCCAGATCTCAAATCCTTTCAAAGATTCTTGAAATATCAAGCGCAATAATCTTACTTTCCCAAAAAAAATTTTGGGATTTTGTTCACTTTTCAGATAATAATTAATGATCCTATTGCTGCGAAAGCACGTCTGCCAGTGAGTAATTGAGAAAGATTCGGTCTTCGTGATATTTCTTTCAGAACAACAAGCTTTTTGTCAAATAAGAAAAGTATTCATTTCTTTTACTTTTCTATTTTCTATGAACTGTTTCTTGACAAGGAGGGTTGATTTTCTTCTCAACCTCAACACATCCATCCTTGACATAAGATATAAAGCTGAATAATACAGCTTGACGGATACCTACCTCAATTATTTTGTGTAGCTATAAGATCCAACGATAGCCTTAGGACTGATTTGCATTCGTTATTAAAGGCACAAGAGTGTAACCACATGATTTAGTTCAAGGTTTTATGTATCAACGGGATTTTTCAATGGAAAAACCATGTTATGAGAAAAATGCTACCCTTAATGAGTTTGCCAGGATGGTAACAGAAAGACAGGGACTCTGCTGTGCGTATTATGTTGTGTTCTGTTGAGGGATAACAGAGAAATTTGATTAAATTATGGTAGATCTGTTTGAATTGAAAGGACCTTGGTAACTCGATTAGCATTTTATTCCCCTTGAGTATTTTTGCGTTTGTTTGTATACAAGTTGGTTTGCAGAGCATCCTTTTGGATTTCAGGCAAAGTTTATTGGGGAAGCATTAAATTCAAATTTGAAAGCAACAAAGTGGAATTATTTTGAATATTACGTTTTCATATTAAAGATTGAAAGAGCTTAGAGCAAAGGAAAGTGTCTGCAAGTAAAACCTTGCTTTAAAGTCGTTTTCGACGTCAGTGATGGTTAAAAGATTAGTCAATATGAGAGAGTCAAATTAATTACCTGATATTTTGGAGGTGAGCAATTTGTTATATCGGGGGAGTCACTCTATTCAACTAACTGACTTGTGCTAGCTGAATTGTTTCTGAACTTCAACCAACCATAAACTTAACCGGCAAAGTAAGTAAAGTAAGTAGGTAAGTAAGTAAACTTGTTGATTCTGACCTGAGATCTGGAACTATGTGAAAACCAATGAGGACTGAGCATTCAAGAAAGATCTTTCAACCCGGGACCTGTTGCCTTAAAAATGACTTTATATTCCTACGCATGGGGAACCTGGTACTAGCAATTAAAATGTTCTTCGATGTTTCCATTTTTACGAATCGAAACTGCAGCCCATTATCAAATATCCACCACTGGTTGACAACCAAAACCAGGGGTGGAATCGTGTAAGGTGATTTGTGACTATCACCTTTGTGACTATCAAATGTGATCACATTTTATTTTCCTTCTGTGTAAGGTGATCACTAAAAATTATTCGCAACTTGGCACTACTTCCAAAAATAAACATTTGACGTTTCGTTTTTGACCTAAGAATCCTTGGTATGTATATGGCAAACTAGCAATCGATCATTGCGCTATCTAGTTACAAGCTGAGAAAGCTATTTTTTTTTACATAAGTTGGTATTGAGAAAAAAAAATACGATTCTCAATAGTACTAGGTATTTCATATACACAGCAGTTGTTGACTCCGATTTATTCATTGCGAGGTTACATAAATGCATAGACATTATACATTCAAATACAAATCCAAAATTTGGGGGATATAATATGAAAACGTTTACATATATTGTTTTTCAGAAAATATAAACAATCTTGGTAAACACAAAACAAGCTTTGTATTTGGAAGTTGAAACATATTTATTTTATTTCGCTTGTTAACCTCTTTTTTTATTCATTTTCTCGCTATCCATAATTTTATTTTTTTTAAATAATTGTACAGACACGTTCACTTTGTACGAAAATTTTAGAAAAAACCACAATAATTTAAAAGCGCGAACAATTTTGTATGAATGTGATAACGAAATAGCTGTCACAAGAAAAAGTATCAATTTGGTGATTGTCACATGTGACTATCACCTTACGCAGACAAAATTTGTGATTTGTGACTATCACCGATCACAAATCACCTTACACGATTCCACCACAGCATCGCACTTCAGTGAGATAAACATTGTATGGAATAATTGCATTTCCCAGCGTATAATTCACATTCATGCTTTAGTACATAATTCAGCTATAGAAGTGAAATTTGAAGGGAAAAGCAGAGCAATATCCCGGTGGTTAAGTACCAGACTTGTTGTAAAATAACAGACTTTGAAATCATTCACTGGGTCTTAAATAGTAGCGCCTGGTAACTAAGGCTGTAATAATCAATGGTATCATTCTGCTTGCTCAGATTTTGATAATCAGTAGCGCCTGCTAATCCAGGTTGTACTTAGTAGTGGCCTCTACTAGTTCAGAGTGCATCGTAGTGATCAGACCATTGCTATAAGAAATTGTATTATTATTATTAATGTTGACTTATAAAACTTAAACTGTATCAAAAACGCTCAAGGAATGAAAGCTTTGTTGTTTCTTAGTCAGACCCTGGAGGCCACTGCATTCTACATCAGCCTTTGACAAAAAAAAACCCCCATCGTATCCTGAATACGAGGGAATCAGCCTGAGACTAAGATCATTGGTGTTTCCTTTCTGATACTGTTGCAACTTCCTTTAAAATAATTTTAACTTATCAATTCCATAACTTACGCTAGGTGGCGCCTACTTGGACATCAACCAAATAAATCTTTCCAGCCAGATCACTTCCTACCGTCAACAATATACATGTGAGGTATAAATGGTTAATTCTTTTAACAATAAGGATATTCTGCAGATTATAGGTCACACTCAAATATCTCGATCAAAGTGCTTAAACAACCTTTTCAAAACACAAATTACTTACTTACTTACTTAAGGTGGCGCTACAGTCCGTTGTGGACTTGGGCCTCAATCAACAGACTCCGCCAGCTAGCTCGATCCTTAGCTAGTCGTCTCCAGTTTTGCACTCCGAGTTGATT
>CAKKXW010000901.1:0-14943 GCA_920937365.1 Sphaerophoria rueppellii | reverse complement strand
TTATTATTTGTTTATTATATTTATACCGTATAGATGAAAAACTGAATAGGAGGTATGGAACCACTTAGATCCTTCAGGCAACGGATTTTCAAGCCCCTAAAAACTCGTCAAAAAGCACACAACTTTATTGAACTATTTTCAATCAAAATCTGTTCCAACAACGTGGTACATCAGTCCAAAATCGGTTAACGGACTTATGCCTCACATAAGTGGAATAGAATGATAATGTTAAATCCCACACTATAATAGATAGAACCTTATGTAAAATGGTTTTTTTACACTTTCCATTATCCAAGACCCTTACACCAAGTAGCAGTAATATTGTAGCATGTACGGACAAAGTAAAACAATTAACAATCCACACAGCAGGTATATAACAAACCAATTTGGCCGACGTTAGTAGTGTCAAACACGAGGCTTTTATCTAGCTATTCTACTGGATTCATGTTCCCAAAAGCTTTGTGGCTTAACTCAATATAGAAGTGATGAAATACTCTTCCACCACCAATACCCAATTTTCCTCGAAAATAAGAAACAGTTATACAAATTTCAAAAGTATTTCAGAACTGACATTAAGCTTCTTAACTTCTGATAGCAGATTGTTTGAAAATAAAAGTAAAATATCAATCTTAATCTTTAATAACCGTACAATTTTTGTTCACTTTTTTCGTAGGCGTAGTACGAACGTCAGCTCACATGTCCAATAACAACCAGCGGAGCGGTTTTAATTCGACAACAGCAACGACAAATTCCATTCGCATTGGTTCATGCAACAACACGGATGTTTATTCAATGAATTCGTTGAGCAAGAACTACCATCTCACTAGAAGTAACTCTGCTCATCCAGCGCAACAGCGCTGGGCATCAAACCGTAAAGGGGTCTCCTGACAAATTGGCAATGGCAAGCCTGACGTGGTTGTTACTAGTGACAACACAACGGACATGGAAAAGGACAGGGAAATGGATACAAATACTGGTATAGCTGTTGTTACGACAACAGCATCCGCATTGCCAACTTGCAACAACAATAACAACAACAACAACGTTGGAGCACTCAGATTTATGCAACATGAATTGTTCAACGAAGGGAATCAAAAGACGTGGCTGTAAATTTTCTTATTTTTTCGTTATTCGTTTAATTTTTTAGGTTTTTTCTTTTGTTTTTTTCATTTATTTACTTTTTCTCAATTACAGTAGATAAAATGTTGAAATAATAATAGAAAATTATTCTTCTTGGAAAATATGAGAGAAATGTCGATATTTTTGTCATTGCTTATGTTATGAAATTTAAAAATAGAAACTGTTGTAAGATAAAAATGTTTGTATCATTTTTGTATCATGGTGTTGTTAAAGAGCTTGTAAATATGATATTTTATTTATTAGGACAAGAGAAAATAAAATAAAGTTAGAATATTTAGAATAGGTGCGTACATTTCGAATTATTGGATATTGTATCTTTTTTGTAATACTCTTGTGTTTGGTTCTTTTTAAGAAATAAATAATTAAGATACTTTTTGCTTGAAGTAAAATAAATAATGTATTTGTAAAATATAATAAAAATTAGTTCAAATCATTTTTTGTAAACTTCGTGAAAAACTTAAGTTTGTGGGTAAGTTAAGCACATTTAATGGATATACAGCCCAAATTAATCATCGGTACACAAGTATTTTTGACTTATTTATGTTACTCTTATCGCTGCTGCTGTAATTTTTTCAGAATAAAGTGACGGAATACAAAGAAATTTCATAATAACTAGTATTTCAAAATAAATATACAATTTGCTTGAATAATAAACAAAAAATAACGAAAACGGCTTAAAATTTGTATGAATTATGTGTTACGGCTAAATTATTTTGCACGAAAAATTTTGAAGTTGATTCACGATAAAAACTAAAAAAGCATACAGTAGGCAACCGTCCACTTGCTGAATACCCCACAACCTAGCGGTATTTGAGAGGGGGAGGGGGTTTCGGGGTTTAATTCTCCCCGAAATAATTTTGTAAAGCAAAATCAAATAATTATTGACCAATAACTTAATGCTTTTTTTTCTTGCAGACATTGAATTTATAAGTTTCCTTTTGGTGATTCGTGACCTTTTTGTTAAAATTAATTTTGGTGTGGTTGAATGGGCTTCAGGTCAAATGAAACAAATATTATCTGTTTTGTCACAACGTTTCGCCCATGTATATGGACATCTTCAGATGAACAAAGGATTTCTATATTGGCATTGATAATTGTGTTACAAATGTTTACAAAAATATTCACAATACAGAAATTACTTACAATAATTGTTGTTACATTAATACTTAACAAGTATTTTCTGTTGCGTCTGAACAATGAAAAGTAAAATTGACAAGTAACATGTCTTGTTTTATTCGTTGACATTGTTGTAAGTAATTTCTGTATTGTGAATATTTTTGTAAACATTTGTAACATAATTATCAATGCCAATATAGAAATCTTTTGTTCACCTGAAGATGTCCATATACATGGACGAAACGTTGTGACAAAATTTATAAGTTTCCATTAAAGCTTTAAGGCATTTTTCTTTTTTCTTTCAGAATAAAGTTCTGTTCGAGCATGTGGAACGTTCTCTGAACATTTGTATATTTATTTTATTTAGTATCATCAAGATGTCATTTACTAATCTCTCAATCTAGTTACTTTCAAGCAGAGATAACCACATTTCATGTACATAAGTCGTTACATAGATGGTTACAGTCAAAAATGCCATCTTGTACCAGGAAAATAAATATATCAAAGTGATGGACCAGTGTATGCAACAGCTCACGCTGTGCACACCTTTCATCACTCAACCTAAGCTAACCTATGCACTTTCGAAAGAAAATTTTTCTACGGATTTTCGGTCCTGTACGACATTTTGACATCCTCTACATTACTTCAAACGGGAACGTTTTTCTGCCATAAGATTCTCTCAAAAAATAGTAGTCCGATCAACGTACCTTTTTTTTTTTGGCAGGACGTATATATTTTTAATTTTCTTTTGATTTATAAGTAATTTTTTTTTTATATAATTAGACTCAAGGGGTTTTTATGCCCTTATTATGCCAGAGCCACAGTGAGTGCTTTAGGAAATAGGAAAGAGTTGGAGAGGAGGTGCATTGGAACATTGCAGTGATTTGGAAAGACAGATTGTGGAAGGGAGTTCCACATTCGCGTAGAATTGCTTAAGAACGATTCTCTATACTTGAGGGTACGACCGAAGTTGGGCTCAAGGGTGAACTGATGGGCATTCCTGGAGGCGTGGTATTACGGTTGAATATCTTTAGGGGAGGAATGCAACTGGCTATTTCACTAGAGCAAATACCGTTGAAGTAACGGTAGAATAGGGTGAGACATGAGACATTACGGCGATGTTCTCGCTTTGACGATACAAGACAGTATTGTGTTTACGAAGCATTAAACAATGGTGTTTAAGTCAGAGTTTAACGAGCTTATCATAGTTTGCGGTTGCAGTTCCACATCCGAAGAGGAGGAGTGTGAGTCTGGAAACGAATAAGAAAAGCTAAGGGTACTATCGTCAGCGAAACAATGAACTGGATAAGAAGTAACAGACAAGAGATCATTCATGAAAATGAGGAAGAGGGTCGGAAACAAACCGGAGCCCTGGGGCACACCAGCATTTATATTGAGGGTTTCAGACTTGAATCCGTCCAATAGATACATTTTGTATTGAACGGTTCGAAAGAAAGTTTCTAATCCAGTTAAGGAGAGATTCGTCGACACCGAAAGCACGCATTTTCGATAAAAGAGCAAGATGCCAAACTTTATCAAATGCCTTTGAAATATCAAGCGCAACAATCTTACTTTCTCCAAAACGATGTAAAGATTTGTTCCACTGTTCGGTGAGATAGACCATCATATCACCAGTGGATCTGTTGCTGCGAAAGCTGTGATGCCGGTCATTAAGAAGCTTTCGGTCTTCGAGATATTTCTTGAGCTGATAATTTATCAGCGTTTCCATGACCTTAGAAAGAAGGGACGTAAGTGCAATCGGACGATAATTGGAGGGAGAAGAAGATTCGCCTTTTTTTGGAATAGGCTGGACAAATGCTGTTTTCCAACTGCTCGGAACGTATTAAAAGTACCTATATCTCCCAATTCTCCACAGACATTGGTCTTGTAAATGGGTCAGAAAACGCCGCCGTGGCAGAACTAGGGCAGTTGAAGCAGAGAAACAAAAAAATTATTTTTGCCAATTTTGTTCTTCCGGGTACAGACACAGAATTAATTTGCGAAACAACTTCAGGTAGAGCTCGGGCCACAACGATTAACAACAGATCAAGATCGTCAGTTCGAGTCTACATTGTTCCATCGCCTCTCGCATTTGTTGGGATGCCAGCGTATCCACACTAGCGCATATCACCCTCAAGCCAACGGGGTGGGAGCGGTGGCACCGCTCACTGAAAGCCGCTCTCACTGCCCACAGTTCAAATAATTGGATAATTTCGCTTCCAGTCGTGCTGCTCCGACTTCGTTCCATGGTGAATAAGTTCGGAACCACACCCGCTCAGCTAATGTTCGGTGCCGAGCTTCGCCTTCCAGGAGAATTTTTCGAAAAAGACTCAACTTTACATGAACCAGTTATCTTCATTAAAGATTTACGAGAAACTATTCAAGAACCATCCCCAACCTACTCCAATCGTTACTCGAGACAAGTGTTTATACCTAAGGAACTCCCAACGGTATCACACGTATATATCTGTAACGACTATGTACAGCGCCCCTTGCAGCCTCCTTATTCTGGACCTTACGCTGTTCTGGACCGTCAGCTACACTCTTACAAGGTAGCTTCACCAAACAAAAAAGTTTATATTTCAATCAATAGGCTCCAGCCAGCTTATAAAAGTATTACTGACGACGACAAGCCGCATATAACTGTCGAGGCTCTACCGGGAGCTAAAACGAAGGCTGGCAGGACCAGTAAGGCCCCATTGCATTTTACTCCTTCGTAGGGGAGAGCCATGTTACGACATTCAATGGTTGAACGTGCTACAAAAATTTTTTATTGAACGCGCCCAACATCTGACCCTCTCTCTTAAGTGACAGCTGAACAATTACGTCAGTTTTTATTTCCTGAGGAAGAATTAATCTTTCTCTTTCCTTTTGATCTCCGACCTGACCAGAAGCAGCAGTGGTTTGAAATTAAAATAGTAATTACTTTTGTAAATTTTATCAAAGTAAATTTTAGTTATTAGTCTTAAATAAATATAATTTTAAACTTATAAAGTTTAATTTATTTGCGACTTTACATCGGTGATCCAACAACAACACTCCAAGATCGTTTTTTTTTCATTTAATTTTTCTTAAATGAACCTACATGTTTTTATATTTTAATGTTTTTTGTTGCCCAATCATCCACATCAAATCTTAATTAAAGAGTTTTACAATATATGAAAAAATACTGCAAACAAATACATACATACACTCAAATATCATGTTTAAACATTTTTTCTTGAACAAAATGAATTAGCTTCGGGGAATTGAAAAAATTGGATAAATATGTTTCCATTGTTAAAAATTTCGAAAAAAATTTTCATTTATCTTAAAACCTTCTGAAACAAAATCCTAGCTACGGCTATGCCCACGACAATCCGTCCCTTGGACTTACCGAGAAAGCAAAGAGAACGCAACAATCTAAAACCGCATCGCATCGCTTTCTTGATTCTCGCACCAACGCAAAGTACGCGTAGCCTAATATTCATATCAAGCGGGTCTTAGATTTAAGAAATAATTCAACAAAAAGCTGTTAAAATAATAATGAAGGTTGATTTTGTTATTTGGTGTGAGTCTTAAACTCGACGTTAGGTGCTTAGCTGAGCATACCTCAGCCTTAGAAAACAAGTATCTTATAGAATTAAATTCATAGTATTCTCCAAAGAAGATTCCTTAAAAGTTTTGCTAAGTCCTGATCCCAGAGATTAATCTTGAAGCATAGTTTCTATGAAGACTTTATGTTAAATCCGCAATTGTTACCAAACTGCTATATGGTTTGTTGTTTATATAATAAATTTGAATTGCAGAACCACGTACTAGAACCGTTTCCTCGTCAACCCTGCAGGGGTTATTTCCTTTTAAATGTGACAATAACCCTTTCAACAAAAAGGCATTTACATTACACCTGCGGTTGCAATATGGTAAAATGCGGCGAAATTTATGTTTACCTAATAAAAAACAAAACACTTTCATAAATCCCAATTGTCCTCTCGATATAATAAACATTTTTAAAATCAATTTGAAACAACTAAAACACAATTCCAATCAGAGGAATCTTAATAGTTTTATAAGGAAACAATAATTGAGGTGGATTTCGGATATTCAGTATTTTTTTCATATTGCCTACTTTGGTCATGTAAGTAATTACTAATTACAAACAAAAAAGAATTGTTTGTGTTTCCAAAATGTTCTGAAATGAAATCTTAGGCCTCGGCCACGCCGTAAGCGGCTGAGCGGAAAAAAATATAAAACATATGAAATCACATAGAAGCGGCCACGCAATGAGCGAGCGGCTAAACGGCGCCACTCAGCAACCAAACATGTTTTAATTGTTCTGAGCGGCAAGAAGCAAACATGGCCAAAGGACGCACTTTTTCAAGCAGCAAATCAAAAGATTCGATAGACATACGTAGATATTGACAGAATCTTTGTAGAAATGCTTGTAGATTCAAAAATAAACGATTAAATTCTCCAAACTCCGATCTTAATTTTGCAATTGGAGGAACACCAAATCGTCTTCTTTTATTGTATACGTTTAAGTAATTTGTACACATACAAGCGATTTTCCGACAGTAAAATACGGCGAACTGTTCTTGACAACGGCATTTTAACTACTAATTGCTCAAAAGCAGGCGCTCAGTGCCTGGCCATACGTCGCTTATAACGGCTGCTCAGCCGCTAGCCGCTCAGCCGCTTACTGCGTGGCCGAGGCCTTAGGTTTAATTATTAAAATTTATGCACAAAACTGTTTCCACAAGAACAAGATTTTCAGATTTTCAAGAGACAATTTCACATTTTAGGTAATTCTTTGAAATGTGAAGAAAATAAATTCAAATCTTCTCCAGATAAAATTATTATTACTTGCAATGTGCAGAGGAAAACAGAGGCAAATTAAATTTATCCTGAAAAGAAGCAAATTTTCCTCATTAAGTGCAACTATCGGAGCAAACATTAATAGATATGTTAACGAATTACAACGAAAAGCAAGTCCTCTATTTATGTCATTCCGCATTAATAGAGGAAACACAATATACATTTTCAAAGCGAAAGGACATTGCCTTAGTCTGTTTTAGTTCTGCGGACCATGACAAAACTGTAGATAAAAGGTAAATAGTTTACTGTGTGGTCCATTTGCACTAACTCATAAAAATATCAGTAGCAGTTGAAAATATGCAGTTGTTGGAATGCTTCAAATTCATTACAATAGTTAATTTTACAGTTACCAAATCAACCACATTCGCAATGAACAATCTATTATCTATGGGTATGTGCTCGCCTTAAGACTACCCCTTAAACGTGGAATGACTATATATAGGTCATGTCGTCCCAGTGCCCTCCACATTGGAGGGTACAACGTAACGAGGTGTATTTCGAAATTAATTCCAAAACTGTTGAAATTTAAAAGATCCTTCTAGGATCATCAGGATCTACTTACTAACTTAAGGATGGAGCTATAGTCCAGTTTGGACCAGGGCTTTATAAAACAAGCGCCTCCCGATATATTGGACCATAGCTAGCTGTCCCCAGTTTTTCACGCCAAGTTTGTTGATGTCCTGTTTGATTCACTGTGTTGCGTACTTTCTCTTCGGCGTCCTTATGGGTTAGATTCGAAAACTCTACGGGCCGGAGCATTAATTTTTTTTTGCTCTACATGACCGAACCATCGTCGTTTCAAAAACAAAATACTAGCTACCATCCGCACTTAACCAGAACCAAACCAGTTATTAACCGGAACCTGAAGCAAACCAGTTTCTAACCGGACTCCTGTAAACAGGAATCAGTCTCTATTTTTCACACCAACATCTAATCAGGTACCATAGTATGGAGACAGCCTATAAATAGCCAGCTAAAAGCCCAGTTGAATGTTGAATGCAGGAACTTAAGATGAGCAGACGTGTTTTCCGGAGCGGTAAGCATTAAACCATACTAACCGGAAAAACACTTTCCCCCACCAACCCAGTGAAAAAGAGTCTTGTCACACATACTTACCCCGTAGCCAGAATTTTGTTTGTTGTTTTATTGAATTCATCAACGACTGATACTGGATTCTTGCAAGATTCGTCCGTGATTTCCCAGAATTTGTTCTGTTAATTGACTGGAAACTTCCGTTATTTACCAGATTCTTCCGAAATTTACCCGATTCGTGCGTGATCACACGTTTTCAACCAAAACTGCATAAGGCCTCTTGTGGATTTACCAGAGTAGCAGATCGATTTCCCCAATGCTAATTCAATTCAGATCTTTTGCAAGAAACCCTTTCACAGCAACTTTCTCTCTTGTTATGTCACTATTGAACGATTTTATGTGAGGTTTCTCGTTGCTGGTTAAATTGGTGTCGCATTTTGTGATTTTAATTCTTTTGTAGGACAACGGTACCTCAACCCCAACCTTACCTGCAAGACAAAAGCCTTACCATCTTAGCCAGATAAACAGACTACTTCCAATAATTGAAACTGCACAAATTAAGAAAACAAACGTAGGTATAAGACAAATTCCCTAATTGAATTAAAGTTAGTTATTTTTCTCCACATTTTCCATGTGCAGATCTTGTATACAACAATGAACGCAGTGATACACTTGCCTTTCAATGCAGATATTTATGTACGTACAGAAAAGCGACACCCAACACAATGTAGTAATACGTACATCACTATAGTGGAGAAAAATACATTAATCTTGGTTTTGTGCAGCATAACGTAGGTATTGGAAATCCGAAACTCCATTTGTGCCAGCACAATATATACAACTGGGACTTGACTGATGTAGTGATGTTCCATCATGGCATCTTCACGCACACCCTTTTCAAGTCAGTTTGGGTAATGGATACCGGAATTCGTAGGGTAGATCATGTGCCAAGACTCAAGACACCAACAACAAAACTATGCACACTATATAGATAGTAACCAGTTACTTTGGCAAATTGCTCGGAAAACATTTTCACAACCTTCTGTTCTGTTCAGGTGTTGCCATCCTTAACCAACGGCCAAAAGTTTCTTTATAGCAGATTTATTATTTTATTAAAAGAGTGTCTCGGCCTTTATCATCGTAAAGATGATTTTGCTGAAATGTCATACCATCGAATGCCTTTGGAATCCTTTGGATTCGGAAGAGCATAAGGCAAGAGTAAAGGCTACTCAAGTCTTATAGGGTCACATTTATTTACAAACGGAGATGATATTGATTTCTGGCAAAACACATTTTTGAAGCTTTGTAATCTATGATGTGTCAATATTGTTTCGAAGTGATAAAAATAGAATGGCGCAACATCTCTTGAAGAGCCAGGGCCTAAGTGGCTTACTCTCATCAACAATTCTCCAGGTGCGTGTGAAGAGTTGAGGAGACCTACAATTTTAACGCCGATTCTCAACGGCAAAGTTGATGAGAAGCACTTTTTCATGATAGATGATACTCTTGGCGGTTTTGTCCGTACTTTGCAAGAGGCAGTGCCCGTGGAAGATGAATTAATAACTATGGGCACGAGTAGGACTCGAACCCACGACGTTCTGCTTAGCAGCCAACACACCTTACCACTAAGCTACGGTGTGATAACTATCTACATATTAAGCTTGATACACTTGTTGCTCTTCTTGCTGCACAAGAATCTTGAGATGAAAGCTTAATGGCTTACTGAAAAATATTTTCAGGGGAAATGTTAGAATGAATTATTTACGATAAATAAATTTATCAAAATTTGCAAAAGTACGATTATATTGGAAACATTTCCCAGAAGTATTCAAAGCATTTCTTGTGCAAATTTTTTGAGTAAATTTTTCGTGAAAAACTCCTTCTTACTTCTGTTGTGAAACACCGAAAATCTATAGAAATAAAAAATATTCTAAAGTAAAATTTTATTTTGAAACGAGATATTTATTGTTTGAAGAATTTTGTAAGACTAAAGGGGCCGACCCATAGAATCCGTCAGTGCGTCAGTGTTGACGATTTCAACTGACAGCACAATAGAATATACATTTTCTAATGAAACTCGTCCCATAAGCAACGCATGTGACGGATACGACGGATAGAGTTGCTCAACTTTCTACTTTTTGCGTTCGTTGATCCGTTGACAACTGAATTTGACGAGCAGTTAATTCAATGTGTTCCCACAGCAACAAGGAAAAGCAATGAATTATCAAAATTATGTGCAAAAAAATAATTTTGACACGATTTGGATATTTTGATTTAAATTTGTTTTTTTCAATTTGCGGTTTTTGGAATAATTTTACGCTAAACAAATGAGATTATCAAAGTTTACAACGCATTCTATGGGACCGGACGGTTCCATCCGGCAAATACGTTGGCAGCAACGTACGCATTGACGCTACGGATTGACGGATTCTATGGGTCGGCCCCTTAATTTCTCGAAGAAAATTGAACATGAAAGATAATAAAAAAAATCAAAACCAGAAGAGTGGATTCGAAAATTTCTTAAAACTTGTAAAGTTAGATTAATAAGCTTGTTTAATGAAGTGCGTTTGACACTTCAAAAACTTCAGCCGTTCGAAATCATCAAAAATTTCAGGGTCTCCTCAATTCTCAATAGTTCACATGCACTCAAGAATTTTAAAAGAGTACATGAACCCTTTTGGTCTTTGGTCTTACTGAAGAAAACATGAAACTTGTATTCCAGGTCTTCTGAACTTAACACCTTCAATAAACAATAGAGCTTTATATAAATGATTGAATTAGTAGTTCTCCTTGTGATTACGGTCTGGTCTGAGCCATCTATTGAGGACGGCCGTTTGTTGTAAAATAGATATGATGCGGTGATTAGGAACGATACCCTTAGCGGCTATGGATCGGTTTAGGTACGAAGTACGATGCATGTCCCTAGAGGGCAGATATACAATGTGCCTGGTGTAGCGGATCGGAAAGTTCAATGCCCCTGGTGGCACGGATCAGCAAGTATAATGCCTCTGGTGGCACCGATGACCAGGTACAATGTCCCTGGAGGCCATCAAAACTGATGAAATGACTTCAAGATCGAAATCCCTTACCGGTGGTGGGGTGAAGTTTCTATGATGAAATGGTCGGACTATTTCAGGCTGACGAAAGACAAGCACGACCAGTCAATAAAGACCCAGTCCTAGCCCCCAGAGCAGAAGAGGTAGAAAGAGCCATCCAAGGCTAAAAAATAACAAGTCCGCCAGGTCGGATGGCATACCCACGAACATTTTTAAATGTCGAGGAAGAATGCATGCCCACTGACTGGACGATAAGCTCCATATATATGCCCCATCTTCAAAAAAAAAGAGATCCTATGTCATGCTTAAACTACCAAGGTATATCCCTGCTTAAAGTTGCATACAAAATCCTATCCAACGTACTGTGTGAGCATCTTAAACCGTTCTGCAACACAATAATCGGCACGTACCAGTGTGGCTTTAGGCCAGGCAGAACAACGATAGACCAAATATTCATACTGAGCCAGATCCTAGAAAAGACCAACGAATTTCAAGTCGAAACCCACCGGCTTTTCATCGACTTCAAAGCTGCTTATTCGATATCCCGAACAAGCTGGTCCAGTTGTGCCGCAGTGCAGCGTACAAATGGGTAACAGCTCATCCGAGTTGTAGTAGTTATTTAATGAAAAGTATATGACCTCGTTACAAAAAGTAATATGAGGGATAAAGAAATTTTCTGCATGGCCCCTATATGGCCTGTTTCAATGTTGCTCAACCTAAATCCGAGAAGATTTGGTTGTTAGAGACAGTTTCTTCTTGCAAATTATGAATAATACTCTTAAAGCGAGCTCGGATCAATAGTATTGACAAATTTGTGATACAGATTGTATTGAACTTCTGTATTATGAATCCAAATGACGAATATTATGAATGTTCTGACTTGAGTGGCTTCATTCCAACATAGGCATTTTTACGGGTATTTATATAGATGCGGTTTGATACAGACAGATTGCCGGTTTCGCTTTACTACAACGTCATAGTAGAAATGTGGACCGGCGATGTCAACGCGATTCGTACCACTTCAGAGCAGATTTTGACGCTAGCTAAGCGCAATTCGAAGTCGACGAAACATGTTTTCACTTGTACACACCACTTGACAAAGAAAAACGTGCAACGGCTCACACCTTCCCCCTCATGGTCAAATTAGTCAAATGCGGAGATGATTGCCCCCACCGCTGAGGTCTACTTTTCAGACCTCGAGGAAACGTATTTTTTAGACGTGTAGCTAAGTCAATAATTTACAAATAATTCCAGTGTAATTAAATAATTCTCAAAATCCGTTTTATTCAATTTTAAATATATCTGTGTTCAAAATTTAATTGATTATAATTGAAACCAGGAGAAGGTCATGTTGTCAATAATAATTACATTTTCAATTAAACTATAAAAACGTAGATATCCGGTTTCGAAATGGCTTGAAGCCGATTGCCAGAGCGTAATGATATGAAAATATATGATTAGGCTTCACCAGTTTATTGGAAATCAAGGTGTTCTATTGAATCCGTGGGCAAGCTTGCATTCAAATACATTATGTCCTTAATCATGTCATATTACACAGATTCAAATTATTATTTATTTAATTTCGCTTCTGGGGAACCTTAAACGAAATTAAGCAACACAATATGTAGGTGTAGGTACCCACTATCTATTTGCATAAACCAACATTCTATTTCAAGTGGCTATAACATTCACTCGCCATAAAATAGCAAACACTTCAAAATATGTATAGGATATAATGACGAAGCTTCAGGCTTTTAATTAAAGTCGACATATAAAATACAGTATGACTACCGAACGAGAAAAGTGATTTAAACTTAAGATATAGGTACCCGTTCTTCAAACTATGTATATTTCCTCAGAATAATTTCAAATTTTATATTCAAGTCTTGGAAACATAAACGTATTCGATATTTGTGAAATAATATGTTATTTTTATCATCTTCGTGCGCTTCACTCGATTTTCCAAAGGCTTTTGTTGAAGAGAAAATGAAAAATCAACATTACCTGTGATCGAAGTTATTCCAAACACACGAAACTTATATTTTCGGGTTCACAACGATATTTTTTTTTATATAATTTGTACCCGCTCAAGGGATTTTTATACCCTTTTTATGCCAGAGACACAGTGAGTGCATTTGGAAGAAGAGAATGGGTTGAAAAGGAGGTGTCGGTGTACATTGGTCTTAAATTCTTGAACATTGTAATGACTGGAAAAGACAGAGTGTAGAAGAGAGTAGTACGGCTAAAAAATGATTCTCTATACTTAAGAGTACGTCCGAAGTTGGGCTCGAGGGTAAACTGATGGGCACTCCTATAGAAGCGCGAGTATTACGGGCGAATTGTTTGAGGGGAGGAATGCAACTGGCTATTTCACTAGAGCAATCACTGTGAAAGTAGCGATAGATCAAGGAGTGTTAGAAACTAAATAGTTTCTCTATATTTTGATAAAAGTTGATTTTAAATGCATCTGGAGTTCGGAGACTCCAGTAATCGCTTGATCTTGCTGGTCAACTGACCTGGGCTTACACGTGAAACCAACCGAACAAATTACAATACAATAAAGTCAATATTAGTCGTCTTGTGTTGCTATGTCTGGTTTTGCTTCTCAACTTAGCTCCTGAGTGTACATGTATATTTACAAGTGTTGAGTATTATAATATAAATTAATATTGTCAGTCTGGCAACATCTTAAATCTACATAAAGCTTTTATTAATGATCATTAAGAATTATGTATGCTTAATCTCTAGTTTGTAAGAATATGAAATAAATCACTCTTGTGTTATCCATTGAACCATAAAGGTCTTTTTCTGTAGTTACAGTACACAACATAAATGGCGACGAGCGATAAAAAATTAAAAATCAAGTTTTGATTTATTAATAAAAATTTATATAAATTTTTAATTCGATTAAAAAAAAATTTTAAATGATCGGTTCTGTTGAGAATACTGAAATTGAAAGCAAAACCAATATAATGACGACGACAACCGTATATCAAACAGCACATTTGCCAGAATTTTCTCCATCAATTGAAACGTGGTTTGTGTGGAAAGAAAAACTGGATTTGCACTTTTGTGAAATAAATTGTGACGCCGAAAATACAAAAAAGGCTATCTTGTTAAAATCTATTGGTGCTGTTCCATACAATTTACTTCATAGCTTGTGTTCACCCAATTCACCAGTTTCAAAATCGTTTAAAGAATTGTGCGATATTTTGGAAACTCACTACACACCTCCTACTATAATATATCGTGAACGTCGTAATTTCCATAATGCGAAAAATGGAGGCGAATCTGTCTCTCTATGGTTTGCTAAAGTTAAAAAATTAGCCATTAATTGCAAATTTGGGGATCACCTAGACGCATTTATTCTAGATAAATTTATTATGGGTCTACCAAATCAAATTTTTGATAAAATTTGTGAGGAGGATGAAACACTCACAGTTGATAAGGCCCTAAAAAAAGCGTTAATTGCAGAAACAAAATTTTCAACAAAAGAAGAAGCAGCAACAGATTGCAGCGTGAATATGCTTAAAAAGCTCAACAAATACAACAGTAAATTTAACAAAGGCAGCAGAAGCAGCAACAACAGTAACAAAAGCAATAACAGTAACAGCGGTAATCATAGCGGGCAAAAATCATGCAAGCATTGTGGATGGCGAAATCATATTTCCAGCGCATGTAAATTCAAGAGCAGCACTTGTAACTATTGTTCAAAGATTGGACATTTGGCTTCTATTTGTCGTTC
>CAKKXW010000900.1:0-13212 GCA_920937365.1 Sphaerophoria rueppellii | reverse complement strand
TATTCTCTTTTTGTTTTTTTTTACAAATGGAACAAGAAAATCCAGATTCTTATCAGCCATTGCATTAAAAAAAAAATAGCACTGAAAAATAAATCGCATACAAACATCCAAATCGCTCTAAAGTCGAGGATAAAAAAGAAAAGACCACAACAACCGATCGTGCGAGCACAACGCAACCCACAACACAACACAACACAACCCATCGATCCATTCTTGGCTACCCGTAGCAAAATTATATAGAAAAAAAACTACCTGCACGTGAACAGTTCAAAGTTGTGTTGGCACATGAAAAGGAATGACAAAAAGAAAATGTTTGTATCTTTCGAATGTAACTTGCTAGCTAACCAACGTTTGTGGTTGGAAGCTGGATCTTGTTCTTCTTGTTTGATTTTGTTCTGTTGATTTTGGTTGCAAGGTTTGACTATAAGTCTATAACAAATCTCTTGAAAATAAGGGACAAAAAAGTGGTCATTTTTATTTGCACTGGGTGCGATATCTATGTAACTCTATTATCTGTGCTTCAACACTTAACTGATGTATACTGCTTTTGTACACATATTTGAATGTCTATTTGGCTACTTTTTGTGTTTTTTTTGTGCATGCCAACATAGAATAACGTTATTTTCAAATTAATAGAAAAGTGAAGGAAAGAAACTGGTTTTATTATTCCAATGTTCGGGTTTCGGTAAAAAGGAAAATGTTTTCCTTAAATTGTAGATATTTCTCCATCAATTGAAAACCAAATGATTTCAGAATATTGTTTGACAATGTCCAAACAAAAATTATACCCAGTCTCCAGACGATTGAAATCTAGTCTTCGGACGATCGACAATGATAAGTGGAAAATAGTAGAAAAAAGTAGTTTCCGTAGCTTAGTGGTAAGGTGCGTTGGCTGCTAAGCCGAACGTCGTGGGTTCGAGTCCTACTAGTGCCCATGGTTTTTATCTTTCACGGACACTGCCTCTTGCGAAGAACTGACAAAACTTCCAAGAGTATCATATGTCATGAAAAAGTGCTTCTCAACTCTGCCGTTCGGAATCGGCGTTAAATTTTAGGTAACCTCAATTCTTCACACTCACCTAGAGAATTGTTGATGAGAGTAAGCCACTTAAGCATTGGCTCTTCAAGAGCTGTCGCGCCACTCTATTTTATTTCTCTAAGTAGATTATTTTTATTCTGGATACAAAAGAGCACTTTATCCAAGGAAATTAAATGTTTAAAGAGAATTTGAATTGAACATAGAAAAAATAATAAAAAAATATCTTGGAGCTGTCTGGCGACTAGATTTTCGCTATATTTGGGACCAGTGCCCCGGACACTGAAAAAATCGATTAAGAATAGTAACATTTAATATTTCTCTTTAGTTTTTGGAAGTACATTACATTTTCATTGAAACAAACTCCTTCGCACACTATCAACCATTCCCAGCTTATTTTTCCAAGGTCTGCCACTATTTTTCTGCTAAAAAAAAAGTAAACAATAGTGGCTGCAGCTAAAACGACTTATAACTTTTGCGTTATACCTTCGACCGGATTGAAACTTCGTATGAATGTATATGTGGAGAATGTTACTGATTATACATTTTGTTTGCAAATTCTGTATTTAGTGTCTCTTTTATTCCCTATTAAGTGCAAAACGGTTTGGACACTAGGGTCTGTTCGGTGACTGGTGTCGATACCCTACAAGGATAAATAATTCTCAAGAAAACAAATTTGATATGATGCACCGCGTCCGCGGTGTATGTGCATATTAGATTATTTATGACTCCCAGCAAGTTACCACATTAATTGGATAAAGTCAGAAAGTAAAAGTCGCTTAAAGGCAACTTCCCATCCTTAGGAGAGTCATAAAGATACCTGTCAACCGTTTTTCCCATACACATCACACACATTGATTTTATGGTTCCAGGTATTCCCTTGAGCACTTGATAAACAAAGTTAAAATTACTACCCCGAGTGCTATGCTGATTTTGGAGTAAAATCAACAAGAAATGTATGGTAATGCGAAACGTATGTCGTTGAATAATTGATTACGCAATAACAATGGCTGATGAAGCCCACGGGATCATACTACCTTCCCTTGCTCTAATTATGTTACTTTTTTCTTTTCAGTTTTCATTTTAAATATTTTTCAAGCGCAAATTCAATTGAAATGTTGAACCCAATAAGGGGATTTAAACGTCTTTATTATATTTCAAATATAACCTTTTCATACTAGCTCCAGCAGGCATCTTTGCAATTGAAGCTCTGTTTGTTTTTTCTGCATTTTCGTTTGAAAGACCGTCTTTGAACCTTGAAGTCCAAGAAACAAAATATGTGAGTCATTCTTTCAATATATTTGCATTGAGACAATTTCTTCGGAAGAACGTCAACTATTCACAAATGTGTTGCCATTCAGAAATTTAATAAACATTCTTCTTCTGGTGCAATTTTAGATATCTGCATATAACTGCGGTTTTGTTGGATATTTTCAGCCCACAACTAACGGAGAAAGAGTAAATAGAAATAGTAATACCATGCAAATCATCTGGGAACTGGGATGCAATAAAAAGGAATAATATAGACCACTTTTCATGTCTACTATGCAAGAATGCAGTAAACAATAATATAATTTTGGGTGTAATTTTAAATTAAATAAGTGTCAGTGTGCCAGAGATAAGTCAAGTAGTCATTAGTTAGGACTTAGGACTCATGAGCCTTATAGGATTACAGGAACGAGACAGGAAGAGTGTTGTCTACGGAACAGACTATGTCACTGGCAAGTAGTATATTTTCATCTTGAGACAGGATGCAAATAGAATGAAAGGCGAGAATAAGGTTTTCAGAATACCAGAAAAGTTCGGTTTTGAAGATTGAATTTGTTATCATTTGACGCTTTTATAAGTTTTGTTCATACTCAAAAAGAGATGTTAATAGCTTGTTATTGCCCTGCTAGCTTGAAACTATTGGTCTTAAAATAGTGCATATTCTCGGTTTATCACATCCATATCCTTACACCTATCTATGTATCTATTTTCATAGTGGTCAGTCAACTGCCGTTTAATGTTTTATTTTCTTTTGTTTAGACATTTGCAGACCAAAAGTACCAGGTGAAGAGCAAATTGTCTTTCAACAAAGCTTCCAAAGTGCGAACTGGTGGTGGTCCATTCGAGGAAAAATTGTTGACAGTGGCTGATGAGTTGATTTTGTCAGCAGCTGGGCTCGATGTTGCAGTGGAAGGCATTGCAGATAAAAATTTTGGAGCTTCCAACCCGGTGAGTCACCTTGAAGAAACTCCGCAATCACCCTCATATTTGCCTTCTACATCAACTGCAGCTCTTCTAGCTGACACTTTTGAGAACATAGATCCGTTCACGTCGCCAAACTCAATGCTCCACACAGAGTTTTTGGAAATGGAGGACGAATACGACCATCAATCAACTCCGCTGGCTCCTATCCAAAGCCATCAAAAAAGAAAGTTGAGTTCGACAAAAATTGCGGATCTCAAACTTTCCTTGCTAGAGGAAAAAATTAAAAGTGAATCGATTAATTTCGCTTCCATTTCAACTAAATTAGACAAGCTAATAGAAATTGAAGAGAAAAAACTTAGAATAGAAGAAAAAAGACTGAGAATAGAAGAGAGGCTCCTAGAAATCAAGGAAGAAAAGCACCAGACATTATTTGGGTCTGACTGATTATTTTTATTAAGTTTTTTTTTTTATTATTTGTATATAATTTGTGATCTTGACTAATGTTCCTTTTTATTTTTGAATTAATTAATCGTTTTTGTTTAATGAGTTCTGTGTTTTTTTTTTATTTATATTACTGTATGATTTGTGATCTCGAATAATGTTTCTTTTAATTTCGTTATTAATTTTCGTTTTTGTTTAATGAATAACGCATGATTTTTTTTTGTTCAATGACTGAAATATTGTTTTTTTTTTAATAAAATTGTTATTTAAAAGACTTTTGTGTGTGTTTAATTTAAAAAATTTATTAGGATATGATCAAAGTAAAAAATAACCTTGTAAAAAACTAAACAGTACAGTTTGATGTGTTATTTCTTGACGGAGTGCTGATAACTAGTTGTCAACTACAACAAAAAATAAAGGAAAAATTATGTTTCAATGATGCTGTTATAACAAATATTTCATTGAATACAGAAATTACAATCGTTTGTTGAATGAGAATTATTGCAAAGTGAATTCTTTATGTAGTTTCTAATTCTTTCCGCAGCTCGGCTAACGTTGTCATTGATACTTTCAATAACCTCATCAGGAATGTTATTTCCTTGTGCTGATAGGACTTCGCCAAAGGGTACTTTAAAGTCAATACAAATGTTGTGTAGTGCACAGGTTACATTTCCAAAACTAGCGTGTTTTTCGGGACTATATCTTCCTCTTTTTTGGTAGTTAAGTATCCGCCACCGGCCTTTAAGGACTCCTATAGTTCTTTCTACAGTGCTTCTAGCTTTGGAGTGAATCTCATTGAAAATTGCTTCATTGGAGCCATCCTGAGCAGACCTATACGGAGTGATGCACCATGGTTCCAAAGGGTATCCAGAATCACCTTTAAGATAATTAAACATAAAATTGAACAGAAAAAAAATAAGAAATAGCATGCGATTTACCAAGTAACCAAAAATTTTCATTTCTCCTAGGGTCAAACTTTTGTTCCAAGAATCTTCTTTCTCCAGAATGCTACCAGACAAAAGAGTCATGAGCAGCTCCACCATAGCGAGAATCCACGGCAAGAATCCTATACTCATGATCGCAAATCTGAAATAATAATGTTAATATAATATTTGTTAATTGCTATCATAAGTATTTATGATTCCACCTACTATCATTGAGTTACAGCTGTGGAATCCTTTCCGGTTGAAGAACATAGCTTCGTTTTCGGTAGGTTTTTGTAAGCCAAAATGTGTGCCGTCAACACAACCTATAACTGTGAAGGACATATAATATCGTCATTAACTTTGAAAAAATGATTATCTTAATTTACCTCCTGGAATTTTATATTTTCTAAAAAACCACTGCTTGCAGCTTCTCCACCTAGTTTCTGAAAAATTGATGTGCTCCGGGCATAGCTTGGTTTCCATTTCATCGATCACGTTTGCTGCTATTTTTGATATAGTGGATTGGCCCATTCCAAGAAGGTAGTCATTTCCTTTTTGAATGAAATTACTTAACACTATTTGTTACAACCATTTTTAAATATACTTACCAATGGAATATTGGTATCCTCCACTTGCCAAAAGAACAAGTGTTGCAGCTAATTGCAAGGGAGCTAGTACAGCCGTTGACATATGTCCTTTGAAATTCAATTTCGATAAGACATAGACAAAGGCATCTTTGTTAAGCCTGAATCTTTTTATAAATCTGAAAAGGAAAAAAGCTTTGATTAATGCAAAATATAAGTGAATTATTTAAAAATTACGCAGAATTGGTTAATGCCAAGGGGTTGCTTTTATCCCTCAAGATTCTCCGCTCCACAGCTTCATCAATCTCGTCTTCTATAAATAATCAAGCTGTTTTACATAAAAACAAAATAAATTTAAAATTCCTACCTCACTGAATAAATAAAAATAATCCATTTCGTTTCACAGATTTGTTATTTATTTGAAAGATGTAAATGCAAATTCTATCTGTCAAACCACTTCAAAATACACAGAGACTCAGTGTAGTAGAATAAAGACTACTACAATTTTTCATTACCAAACGATACGTGACCAATCGAATGCCATCATCCCAAAGTGGTTACTCGTTCGTTCGATCACTGATGAGACTCACTCACTCGTTCACTGAAGCGGTGATTCGGCCCCTGGTTTGATGATGAATGCAGGTCACCGACTAAAAATGTTAATGCTGCATGAGGGCTTACAATATTTCGCGCCAATTCTTGTGCATAACACACTTGAAGCTAATTATAATTATTATAATTGATTGATTGATTGATTGATAATTATTCGAATAAAAAATTACTCGCCATTAATTTATTCACGAATAATTTATTCACGAATAAATTATTCGTGATTTTATTCGTTATTCGTAACTTATTCGTCATATCATTCGTTATTCAACTTCATGTTTTGTTGGAAATGATAGTCGTTCCTTCAGAACGTCAGCTAGTTCTCGATTATCCCAGCAATGAATAGACGGATACGGCAATTCAACGGCCGAGCCCGGCAAATAGGCAGATAAATCCAGCAGAGTTTAGTTTCATAATGGTTAGTATTTCGTGGCTTTTAGAGCTAGTGTAATTTCATATATTTATTACAACACCCTCTCGTTATAGAATCTAATATGTTGTAATGAAACATTCATTACAAATAATAAATACCCCCTGCACCATCGACGACTGACGGCAACCAGTAGCAGTGCACAGTCGATAAACAACAGCTGCACACACACAACCAAAACCAGAATCAGAGAGACACAAAATGTATAGAATCAGTTCGTTTACCAAGTTTAATTCAAATTGAAAGTGAAATTTGAAGGCAAAAGCAGAGAAAATTATCCCAGCGGCTTACTCGAGAAGGTCTTCTCATAAGTTTTAACAGACTGTGAAACTATTCACTTGGTCTTAAACAGTGGCGTCTGCTTTCAGACTGGGACTATCAGAGCCTACCTCACTCAGAAAAAAAAGGAGATAAAAACAAGAAAAACAGTGTCAGATCAAGATTTTTCGTTGACAAAAGTATGGTAATCTCGGAAATTCCTAATCCAATAGCAAAAATCTTATTTTGAGCTCGTTTTAAGCAAACCGTTTATTCTAATTTCAAGAATGCTTTAGGATAGGTTTAAGAATGTTCATTTTTAAATTGAGTTTAAAACAAGCTCATTTTGAGAATTTACAGTCTTTGTTTAAGACCGAGGTAGTTTAAATCATGCCCGAAACGAATTCAATTCAAGAAATAAAAATCTATTATCAAGACCAATTTTGACTAAAATAAGTTCGAAATAAGTTCGGAAATTCCCAGCACGAGAACGAAGCTTCTTCAAAAGAAATATGTTATATTCTTAAAGTAAGAGTGAACATCTTATTCTCACATTTTTTTAAGCATGCTAAAGCTGCTGATTTCAATCGTGATTATTTCAAGAATGGTGTTACTTAAATAAACTGAAATAAAATATTAGACAGTGGATTGGGAATTAAAGGTTTTAATTTGTTAGTTATCTCGAGAACAATTTTCCGCTTGGATTAGTCTTGCCTTTCCTTGGAATATAATAGTTATCCAATATGTATAGTTAAACGTTAAAGTTTGGATTATAATTTTGATTTTATTTCTGATAAAATACATATCCTTATATCGTTTTCCGTGGAAAACACTGAACAAATTTCACTAGGTAGTAAGTTGAACAAAGTTGTTTGGTTTAAGCAAGGTTTGTAGCTAATGACGTCTTCAAGAATTATATTTATTATGTCATTTCGTTGAGAGCTCTTAAGTTTTTGGTTTTCGGTGGCATAAGCTAGTACCAATTTTCTTCTGGACGTTTCGTTTAGAAGTTCAGTTAAGGCCTAATAATAAATGCAATTTTTAATTGATTAAAGTTCTGAATATTTCCAAATGGATAATATTTACCTTGCTAAGGACAATTCCATTTAAGTTACAAGAACTAGAAGATGGGCTTCCTTGATAAGCCAACCAATTTTCCGAAACTCAAATCGTAATCCCAAATGTGGCACAATTTCCTTTAAATCCTCTTTTTGACTTCACTTCAATTTAGATTTACTCGAACATCACGGGGAAAACTTAAATACTTACAGATGACGATAAAACGCAACACGAGGACGACGAATGATGAGATCAAAGCTTAGACAAATTTAGATTTCCTGTTCGCTTTTTTTCTATGATCATGCATGTAGCATGCTATGAACGTTTGTGCTTCCTAGAAGCACGAATAATCTTGAAAAAATATTGAAGGTCGTGAAATAAGATTGTTTCGGCTTATTTTAAAAACAAAAAACAAAAATTAAGAATATGCAAGTTTACATTAAGATTTTATGATATTAATGTAAGAAATCTATATTCTTAAATCTAGTTTTTCGTTGTTATTTTAAGAATTTAAATTCGCTTTCAGAATTATGTTCTTAAATCAAGTATTGCAAGTGTTATACCAAGATTTCTTAGGTAAGAATTAAAAAAAATTAAAAACAAGCCTGACCATACTTGATTTTATCTCGCATTTTTTCTCTGAGTGTATTCGCTCAACATTATGCGCATTCAGCAGCTGTTGGAAGTGTTGCTTGAAAACATCTACAATTCCCTGTGCTGCGATGACTAGGTCTTGTTCACTGATTCGACGAGCGTGTGTCTCGGTTCTGAAACCAGAAGCAAGTTGCTTCCACCTTTTTAGGAAATGTCAATGTTTGAGCTGAGAAACTGCTGATTCTCTTTTCTTCCTTCGCAGGGTCTTTTTATCATTTCTCCTTTTTGTACTGTATGTCTTCCTTCCTGATTTTTGCATTGAAGTCTCCTTGCTAGACTCCTCACTTCTTCAGCATCATCGGTAGGGGCGTGTGCACAGCACATATCATACTGATGTTTTGTAGTGTTGCCCTGATGCGGTTTACAGCCAGGCGAACAGTAATTGGCTTGAAATCCATGACTTTCGATCTTAGCCGATTTCTCAAAACCAATCCGCGTACAAATATATACATTCTTTGATTACAGCTGTAATAAATGTCACACATTTTCATTTTTATTGTCCCTGATCCTATCCATATCATATGTCCTGAATCGCAGTTCTGTCTGCCTTATACTGCGTGAGGATAGTTTCAAGTTTTTGAGTTGCATCTGGAGTGTATATATACATTATAACATTCCAGGTACAAACTCTCAATGCCGAGTCCGTTGTCGTTCTGGGTCTGGTTACCATAAGAGGGAGGTTAATTTCCGAGACTCTGCCTATCTCTCTCATAACTTCATGTTTTTTTTTTTTTTTTTTTTGCTGTGGAGGGGTTGTTAGTCCCTCGCACTATCCTCCAGATATTTAAGAGCTTCTGTTTCTCGGTTTTGAAGTCGCGCTCACAAGTTTCGCAAGTTATAAATAGTGATATAACCAGTGCCCGGTGCCACTTGGAGGTAAATTAAGCACTTGGTGTGTAGGAAAAGATACAGCATATGCCCCAAGATCCTACGACACCCGACCACTGCATTCAATATACGAATGTACGTTCAAAATATTGACAATAAGTCAAATTTAATTACCTTCTATTAAACAAATCAATGTCCTATTCACTCCTACACGTTTGTTTTAAGGATCTGTTAGTCACAAAAGCATCTTCCCTTTTTGACTGAAGGGAGTGAATTTTAATTTCTAGGAACACTGCTATTTCTTGAGAGGTTCCCAAGAAATATGAACGATAAGGCCACATAGGTATGCTTCATTTAGAGCTCTTATCAAATTAAGGTTCCATTAATGTTACCCACAAAGGATTTTTCCAAAAAACAAATGCCACAAAGCAGTTACAATGATCTCCTTTAAGCTGACTTTATACCTTGACACTGATTTTGCCTGACAGTGTTGAGGGTATAAATATTCCTTATACAAAATACTCCAAATGGAGTACCTAATTACAAATTTACATATTTATACAACACAATAGAGTGCCTTGTATGAACATGGTTTGAAATGAATAAGTATTTGAATAACGAGGCAACTTTGGCTTTTAAACCGACTTGTGTTACGTGAGTGACTTGTTACAGATTTAAGTCTCTCCTGCTTCATTACATCTGGATAAACATGTTTCTCTACGTGTGTAATATTACAAAGATACACAAGTCGCAAAACATCTTTCGTTAAATGTAAACGAAGTTTCAAGGAGAGTAAAAGTAATGCCCCAAGTACTTTGAACGTGTATTTGCTCTGACATATACCTTAAAATATTTCAGAAAAATAAAATGACGCATGAGTGAATTTAACAAGCTTTTTTAAGTCTTTAAAATCACATTTTTATCAAAAGATTGAAAAAAAAAAATGAGATAGTCAATCATACACATGTCTAATAAGTTGACTTTGAAGGGATCAAAGGCCATATTAAAGGCTTTGTATTATGAACCAAGGACTCCTATTTGTCTTTGATAAGCTTTTATCGTGGGTCATTGGGTTGCTTTATAAGGAAATATAACCTCTTTTGATTAAGTCCCCCGAATGAGCAATTAACCTTATCACAAATTGATTGTACACAAATTGACTACAGTGAGAAATATCACAAAAGCAACCAAAAGCCGCTGCTGTCGAGTCATATTTTACCACTTGGGTATTTCATGTTGAAAACAAATTGGATCCCTGAAATTTAAGAACAAATGTGTACAAAAGTTCTGTGATTCATCGTCTTAGCAAAGTAACTTTGGTTCGTACTCTGGTAATTTATTTATTTAATCTGTCAAGAATAGGTACCTACTTTGTCTCCACTTTTTTAGCTTTCTGGGAATTAAGGATTAAGTACCACAGGTGTTGTTATTATTTAAATGGAGTTAACTGTTTCAAAGAAATTCACCATTATTATTCTTGAGCAATAAAGTGAACAATTTGTAGAGAGATCATCCACTAACGCTTTCTTGGAAATAGTTCTATTAAAGTTACTTCTTAATTTTCACATTGGTGTCTCAAAAAAGTAATTTCTTTCAAAGTTCCATGGCGCCAACATCAAGTTTCGAAGACCATTGGTAACATTGCCAGAAAGCAGTCAGAGATGCCGCCTCTAATATGCTAGGTTATCCACAGTCACCGAAGCGAAACCCAAGGTTTGACGAAGAATGTAGACAGGAGGCATACAAAGTGGCGTTGCAAAGAAGAACTAGAGCCTGCTAATGAGCTCTACGAGCAGAAGAGGTGAGAGGGACACCGGCTTCTGAGGAGAAAAAAAAGGGAACACGAGAAGCATCAAATTGAGAGAGCAAACAGCAGGAATGAAATTCGGAGGTTTTACCGGAAGTTAAAAGAGTTGGCTCAAGGTCATCGAGCAGACACCGATGCCTCCAGAGATATACAATTGAAGGTCATAGTAGACTCGCAGTCGATGCTGGGGATTTGGAAAACCCACTTCTGTAGACTGTATAACGGCAGGAGGCATTCATCAAGTTGCCAAGCTGTTCAAAGCGGCAGGTGACGATCTAGACAGGAGCATTCATCAAATAATCTGTAAGATATGGTCAGAGGAATGCATGCCCGATGAATGGAACCTCAGCAGCATTTGCCCGATCCTGAAAAAGGGAGATCCTCTTAACTGCGTCAACTACAGAGGAATCAGAGTAATTAACATCGCCTACAAGATCCTCTCTGCCGTTATATATGAATGTCTGAAGCCTTTCGTCAACAATCTGATTGGTTCCTATCAATGTGGCTTCAGACCAGGAAAGTCAATCATCGACCAAATTTTCACGTTGCGGCAGATCCTAGAAAAAAACCTATGAACTCTAAATCGATACCCACCACATTTTCATCGGTTTTAGGGCAGCGTATGAATATGACAACATCGTTCGCTTGTGCAAAATGATGGAGAACTCACGCTGCTTCATCAAGGTTAGGAACGAACTAACGGAATCTTCGGTGTCAAAAAAAGATTCAGACAAGGCAATGCACTGTCATGCGATTTCTTTAACATCGTTCTTTAGAAGATAGTGCTGAACTCCATCGTCAACACCAGAGGCACTATCTTCCAAAAATCTATTCAACTCCTCGCGTGAGAACTGAGATAGAAGCAAAACGAAGTATATGCTGTTTTCGGGGAAGGACACCCAACACCGAAGGCTCGAACAGAATGTCACAATAGAGGCATATAACTTCGAGGTAGGTTCCTAGTTACGAGGTACTTACTACCTATAGGCTTCGCTATTAACACGGGCAATAACAACAGCGCTGAGATTAGACGAAGAATAACTCTTGCTAATCGCTGTTTCTTTGGGCTCAGAAAGTAATTGAGTGGAGAAGCCCTCTCTCGTCTAGCTTAGGTAAAACTTTATATCATCCTCACTATCCCAGTCCTACTGTATGGCGAGAAGCGTGGAACCAGGCAAAACTGAAACTAAAGTTCTTCAGAGCTTCTTCGTCCCCATGTGTATTGATGGAGAATGGAGAAGAAGATTCAAGAGCCGACTTTACGGGTTGTACAATGGCATGGACCTAGCCAAGAGAGTCAAAGTCCAGAGAACCAGGTGGCTCGGTCACTTCGAGCGGATAAACTCCGATGCTCCCGTGCGGAAAGGCTTCGACACTATTCCTGAGGAACGTAGAAATAGGTGGCGCACCCAAGTGGTGCAGGACCTTAGTCAAATTGGAGTGCAAACAAACAAACAGAATTTTGTATGGGGTGGCATCCAATCGACCTGTACCTATACCACCACAAACTTCATTTAACCACAAATTTAACATAAGCATTAGACCGAAATGCTGCGATGGTAAATCTTTTGCGAATTACGATCCACCCATCCACATTCAGATAAACAACAAAATCTTAAATAACAATTGCTTCACGATTAACAATTGTTGCGACCGAAGATCTCAAAGAAAATTTCTGAATAAGCAACGCAGCAAAACAATCCCTCATTAAATTATTCTTTGACAAGCAGAACACATATTTTTTGGGACGGGTGGTGAGGCGTGCGTCGACTCGTCGCGGCGGAGGGAGCAGCGCGGCGGGTAGAGAAAAACATCGATAGCAACTCACGATCACGATTAGAGGTAAATAGTTGCGACCGAAAACCATCAACCATGTAGTGCAGCGAAAATAAATACCAAACATCCCATCTGGGGAGTAAATTAACCGGTAAATTTGAAAATTTATAGTTTTAATCTACGAAAGGTGAATAAAAGTGAGCAGAAGAGGGATATTATGTTCAAAAAGATAGCAAAAAAGTAAAACTGCGTAAAAGCAGCAAATGGCATCAAATTTATCAAACAGTAGAATTTCCGACATAAAAATGTGCACGACTGGGTCGTACGAACTTGCTCAAACTAAATATTTATGATTACTTAAATTACAAAAGGTAGTATTAAAATAAAAGATATACTTTAAGCAATTCTGATTACACTCTTACTTACAGCTTACACTTAAGTCAAAAAAAAAAATATATATATAAATAATTAGAATTCATTAAAAAAATTAAAATTTGGAAATGTACCTCGTATATACATTTCATTCCAAAAATTGAAATGCCGAACAAATTCAAACCTTATTCTTGATTTACCGAATTTTTTTTTTTGAAAATCGTCGGAGCGGTTTTTTT
>CAKKXW010000898.1:2070-14949 GCA_920937365.1 Sphaerophoria rueppellii | reverse complement strand
AGGTCGGTTATAGCAACCATTGAAAATTTCTGTCAGGAATTTTTTTTCCTGCCGTAATTCTATCATTGGAATTGTGAGAAATTGAAACACAGATCATTGCAATTATTCAAAATTGATACGCAAATCATTGGAACGATTCGTTTCATTTTTTGACAAACATCCATCAGCTGTTCAGGAAAACGAATTTCTGTACGGAAAATAGAAAAATACATTTTTAACGAAAAATAAGCTTGCGAACTTATATTTCTTTCTCAAAAAAAAATTCTTAAAGTATTTTCCGGTCGATTGGTATATAAATTGCATTAGTAATCAAAAGAAAACTTAGTTAAATATCCATTCAAACATTTTTCCTGATGGATTTCAATGATCGCTATAACTGGCCTCTTACTGAGTCTGGAGCTCTTTACTTATTCCCAGAAACAGTTTCCACTGACCAGAAACCAAAGGTTGTGTTTTTTGGTCAATATTCTGTAGCAGATATCCGCATTGAATTTGCCTAAAATACTTTGCTGATTACACTCGGCATTTTTGATCTTTTAAGAATGTTTAAAGAATATTCGGCTATGACGTCGCAGGAACTCCTGACCATCTAGCCCTTAACAGCTGGCCCCAGAAGCCCTAGAGCAGACTAGATGGTTGAGGGTCATCTACACTGAAAAAAATAACCGTTTTCATATTGACAATTACTGGTTGTTAACCGTAAATTCTCATATTGATGAAAAAAATTGTCAATGTGATGTAAATGATCAGAAGTCGACTTAAAATTTTACAACTTAATAGTAAATGCGACAATTTGAAATTTTCAATTTCTTGTATCTTGTATCAGAGTTGTCGTTTTAACAACCGGAATAATCAAATAGAATATTTTGGTTGTCAATACGATGATTGTTAATTTAAAGTGATCAAATTGAAAACTATGGTAATCAAATACAACAATAGTGCTGTCAATTTAATAACAAATGTTATTTTCGAATAAACATGATGTCATGAGTTGTTAGTAGTCGGTAGTAACGTGATAATTCAATCGTAAGTTTAAGGTTCTGTGTGAGATTAACTCAAAAAAAAAAATTAATCTTGCGTTTAAATTCAAAGAAAGTTAAAATAAATGAAAATATTATATTTCTTACACTTTGATCCATTAATTGAAAAACTTTAACTTTTAGTATAAAAAATAAAAGGCTCAAAAGTGGTGTTGTGTATATTTAATGAAATAAAAGTGTTTGCAAGGAGTTGGAGTCAAAAAAAATTCTCTCCGATATTTGAAGGTATGTAGTATAAGCCTATATAATACAAACAATGTAGATAGAGGATTCGTTTAACGTAATATTGTATTTTTGCTTCTGTATCCTTAAGTTTACATTTTTTTCCCTTAATTTTCATTAACAGGACGAAGAATTGGTATTGACAGCTCTTGAAAGATGTGCAAATCGGCCGGCGGCGATGAAAAGAAATATTTTAAATTGGATAAATGACATTGGCCTATCAGCAATCAACTTTTTACTTTTTGTTCATATATTAAACTATACTATAATTTAGAAACTTAAGTACTTATTTAACTTTTTGTTATGAACTTAAATCTAACATTTATTTACATAAATAAAATGTTTCCAAAATATTAAATCTGATATAGTTTTAAACAGTTCTTAAAGATTATATTTCAGAATGGAAGGAATGACTCATAAACTTTGGTGAAGTAAGTATAGGAGTGCACACATGATTTCCTGGAAATGAGCACATCCTTTGGATTGAAAACGTAAGCGAAAATGAGACTTGTTATATTTTGTAGAACCACTGTGATATGTTTCGCAGCCGCAGCAGCATTCTTCGAATTTAAAACCACTGTAATCAAATACAAAAACTCAATTAAAAAGTGGTTGTAATATTGAAAAACACAGAAAATCATGGTTTTCATTTTGGCAACCTTTGTTTTCAAGTTGACAACATCGATTTTCATTTTCCAACAACTATTTTCAATTTGATAACAGTAGTTTTCTTTAGGATTACCGTGGTTTTCAATATGATAACTTGGGTTTTCAAGATGACTACAACCATGTTAAATATGACGACTACAGTTTTCCTTTTGATAACGCAAATCATCAATGTAACAACCCCGGTCTTCGAATCAACTATTTTTTGATGACGCCATTAAATTGAAAATCTTAAATTATCATATTGACTACGTCGGTCATTGGTTGTAAATTGACAACAAAATAATCAATTTAAAGCTCAAAATTGTCAATGAGACTACCGTTTTTGGTTGAGTGTTAGCATAGAGAATGGTTGCTTCGTGACTTTGTAGGCTTTTTTCTTCTCCTGGAACTTTTTCCTCCGTCTCAACACCTTTTCCGATCCAGCTGTGCTGTGTAAGCCGCATATCCGCTTACTGGCCTGTAATACTGCAGAAGCTCGTCAGGGGCAATATCAGTCTCACAGGTCGTGAGACCTGGTTCTTAGTCGCTGGATTGTAGTGGTCTGGAAACTGGAACAACCTCAAGTTCTGGAATGGGTTCTGTGTTACTATGAAGGTTCCGAAGATCAATTCCCACGGAAGTTTAGACTGCTCTTCGACTCGTTTCTCGAACATTTCTCATCCACATCGAAAACAGCAAGACTGAAACAGATTCTTTAAATTCGGAGAACGAATGGCCCCAAACTTTGCAATTCCAGGAAGTGAAACGTCTTTTTTCCTTTTTAGGGTGGGACGTGGGACGCTTCGATTTCGGGCATACGCAAATCATCTTCTTCTGGGTTCAACTAGCTCCAAGACGGTACTTAGAGCAGTTGGGCATGCGGTTCCTGCACAGGCATTCAGGAACATGGCTTTCCGATCCTGAAAACACACATGAACCATATCCGCTATATACCTTATTTGCGTCAAAAGTTATCAGCAACATTTCCTTCCTCACATTGTGCTTCAAGAAGTCGATGATATTCGAAACCGTTTTTGGAACTCTAAGTCGATCATTGAGCTTCTTTTTCACAAGGTGGAAATCGTAAAAAGTTACGTTGTTTGATGACGATAGTGGTTTTAAATGCCAACCAAAAAATATTGGGGTTGGTTTTCAGGAAGATCCACAACCAGCCTCTTAAAGCCCGGAGACAAATTGGTAAACACTGATGAAGGATAACAGCACCGAGCTTGGTTGGTTCATGGAGGTTAAATGCAAGTGTGGGGAAAAAGGAGAAGAGTCGAAAGACTGGTGAAAAGACATTATATGTCCAATTCATAGAAAAGTTGATGTCTCAAAATGTAGCAATTATATAAGACTACAACATTTGTTAAGTACAACCCTATAAGAATGTCTCGTCTGTCTAGTGGTTTCAGACTAGTCAAATCGACAATTGATCAGATCAGGATCGAATAATGTCTAGAATTAAACATCCCAACATGCCATGTGTTTATTTCATAGCCGGCCAGGGTAGAACTATAAATACAGTCATGATGGGATTGGGCATGCCAAATAAACTGTGTAGAGTGACCATGGCCAACGTTTCAAGTCAAATTAAGGTATCATGATTGGCGATTACTATTCGAACTATGTGATTACATTTTTGAATGTTGACTAGAAAATAAAACATTTAGCACAATTTTAAGGAGCCATTTCATCAGAGTGAAATAAAATCTTAGTGAACCAACTTTAGTTCACTCATTATACTAAGGCAGAATTTGCAATCATAAAGGACTTATGAATAAGGCAGAATTTGCAATCATAAAGGACTTATGAATAAGAAATAGAATATTAATAAACTCTTCAGCTTAACCTCTGCTAATCTTCTTTCTTAACTTATTTCATTTCTTTCAAAACTTTTTTTTTATTGAAACTAACCAATAATCCTACTTCATTAAGAACCTTTCTCACAACATTAATAATCGCAGTATTCGGTTTTTGAACTTCTACATCAAGTCAATTTGGAAAAAATTTACAGGGAGTCACAAGCTCCTCGATTTACAAGTTTGATCGAAAACAAAAAGAAATTCATCAATACCATTTACCAGCATGGGTATAAATGATTCCAAAAAAGCAATCTTCTATTCTGCATAAAAAGCCTCATCTTATCAGATACGACGACAGGCAACGACTTCGACGACGACGTGCAACTCATAGAATATTTCGTAACGTCCGTCGTCGTCGGCGTCTTGTCATTTCATTGCTGAACACAACGAGAAGATATAAATCTTAGGCTTTACTATCTGTCGAACAAATACAACTCTTTGAATCTAATTCCCCTGTTCACGCGTTCACATCTCAAATCTCAATCCGTCCATCTATCAGGAGATAAATGGTTCGATGGTTCACCTTAAAATTCATCATTTATCTCGCTTTCAGACTTTAGTCTTCATTTTGCTCGAACAGGGGCTATGAGAGGAACTTTAATGTCGGCATTTGTCTGTAATCCATTATTCTCTCATGACTGCAGCCAGAACCCATTCCTATACTTCTGCTCGAATGAACTGATTACGGATAAACGATTCAACAACGACGACGGAACATGACTACTTTTCCCGAGAACAAGGTCCAATGAGACGCACTGTAAGGGCGAGCAGGTGGTAGTAGGCAACCCAAACCAGTCCTTCTGAGGATAAGTTGAAGACGAACACAAAAAAAAATAAAATTTCACAAACAACGGAATGAATTCAAATGAAGGCTCAAGCCGACTAAGGATGATACCCCCAATTGATTGAATAGGTAATGATGATAGGGATATGGGTGTGGGCGGTAGAGTCGTGGGCGACGCCAAGGTACAGCAGGAGCTGATACCTATTTGCAGGTGTTTGTGTTTTCGTCTTTTATTTGTGCCTATTTTTCGGGATTGTTATTCATGATTTCAATCCGCAACCGATATCGTCTGAATTTGATTAATCGTGAAGAATTGTTACTGCCGTTTTCTTTCATTTTATTTTTTTTTGAAAGAACAGGATGTTTTATTGGACGGAATTTGATTTGGTGAGTTGTTGTTTTTGAAATTGTGCTTATGCCTTTGGGTGATGTATGGAGATGTTTGTGGGAGGGAGAAGGGCATCTTTGTCGAGGGATAAAATTTGTTCCAAGAGATTGAGGCAGCTATTGATGTGATAGGTAATTCCTTGAGGATCGAAAATATTTTTAAGAAGGTATGAATATTTTGTATTTTCATAGAAAATGTCCTTCAGATTATTTCCTTACACTCTTAAGAAAATTTTAATGAAGGATGCTTGTTTTTGTTTTTGTTGGATTTTGACCATATTCCGATAAGTTCGAATTGTTTGGGTCTTTGCACATGAATTAGCATGGGAGATTGATTTGGTTTTACATTTTCTCATAGCAAGGTTATCGAATCAGTCTGAACCAAAGAAAGAAAGTCCTCGAAAACTTGAGCGGCGTTATTAGATGCGTGGGGTGTTTTTAGCAATCGGCAGTGCGTAAACAAAGTAACAATACATACCTAATCAAGTTTAATAACTTCTTATTATTTACCCAGTGCATTCAAGAGGAGACAAGCGTCCACTGCAACCTCTGTCTATCAATTCCTACTTTCCACCTCCCCGCGGTGAATATCGGGTGCCCAGTACCTCTACCGAAGATTGGGTTCCAACCTCAGTGAGAGGTTGTTGGCGGTAGCAAAGAGAAAGAGAGAGAGAGAGAGAGAGAGAGAGAGAGGGAGAGGGGTATGCGTCCACTAAGGCATGCCTCCTTTTCAACAGATTAACTACTTAGTGAACACCTTATAGGACATATTCACAGCCCAGGCCTATAAGAACCGATTTGGAATAATCTTAAATTTAAACGAAAGACCTGGGCGTCCAGGTTGGAGGTCGTGCGTCGGGGTGACTGCCTTACCGCATAAAGAAAATATAGTTCCAAACAATCAGTTAATCTCGGATACGGACGGAATAAATGATGACGACCAACGCAAACGACTTAAAGACGACGTATTTCGGTTTTGCACTTGGAACTTTAGTGCCTTAACAGACCACATGCAGCCGAACAATAAGCGGAAGCCCGTCACAGTTATAAAGCAGATATAACCGCCATCCAAGACATGCGACGGGATGGCTCCGACATACGTTAAATGAATAACTGTTATATTTACTATTATGACTGCAACCGGGAACAAAATCAGCGCCTATTAGGATGTGGATTTGTAGTTGCGACTCCACTCAGGATGAAGGTTTTGAGTTTCAAACCAGCATCAAGGCTTAATTCAACAATATCAGCCTCATTTTCGCTCACGCAAAAGGATGAAGTCACAAAAGACACTCTACAAGTCCTTAGAGCAATGCCCTTGCTATGACATTAAAATTGTCCTTGGAGATTTTAATGCTAAGCTGTATAAAGAAGAAATCTATATTGGAATAATCGGACGACCAAGCGGATTCAGGCTAATTGACTTTGCTGGGGGGCAATCAACCGTCAACCAGACTGATCACATTGCGATCGACGCACGACACTTCTCTAGCAGACTAGATGTCCGCATATTCCAAGGTGCCAACATCGACTCAGATCAGTAACTTGTTGTAGCCAAGGAACGAATGCGGATATCCCGGTCAATGCCAACTCGCGGAAATGCTCGTAGGAAATTTGAAGTCAAACGGCTACAATCGTAAGAGATTGATAGATCCTTTTCCGATCGTGTCTCTGAAAATCTCCTCAGAAGTCCTTTACTGCCAGCACAAAATGTAGAGAACCAATTGCAACATTGCCAAGCAGCCATGAGAGATGCTGCTTCTTAAGTGCTAGGGCTTATACGGCCACCACAACAAAACCCCTGGTTCGACGATGAGTGCCGACGAGATCATACAGCTAAACAAGAGGCATTCAAATCGGCGCTGCAAAGAAGGATACGAGTAGCTTTTGAACTCTACGAGCAGAAAAGGAGAAAGGAGCACAAACTTCTCAGAAAGAAAAAAAGGCAGGATGAGAATTAAGCGCGATCGAAGAGATAGAGCGATTTCATAACAGGAACGAGGTTCGAAAGTTCTACAAAAAGGTGAAACACACCACCAGGTCTTATAAACCCCGAACCGAAGCCGTCTCAACAGGCATCCACATCATGGGAACATCGTAGTGGAACCACCGTCAGTACTGAGGATATGGAAAGACCACTTTTACAAGCTGCATAGTCGCGATGATGCCGAAACTCCGCCAGCAATACAAAACTATTTAATTTGGGTGAAACAGGCGAATAATTTCTCCCACCCAACATTGACGCAGTGAAAATAGCGACATCTTAACTAAAGTCGAAAAAAGCAACTGGAGCAGACGGGCTAGCCGCCGAACTGTTCAACTGGAGATGGTTTGGTTAGGAGCTGGTGCATCTCATCTGCAAAATTTGGTAGGAGAAATACTTTCCCGACGAATGGAACCTCAGCAGCGTATGCCCGATTCTCATGAAAGGAGATTGTCTCCTTAACATCGCCTTTGTGTTTGATGACAATGGAAAACTCACGCTGTTCTATCACAATCGGAAAAAACCTAACGGACGTATTTGATGTCAAAAATGGTTTTAGACAAGGCGATGCATTCTCATGAGATTTTTTCAACATCATTCTTGTAAAAACTGTGCAAAACTCCAACGTCAACACCAGAGGCACAATCTTTCAAAAGTCTGTTCAGCTACTAGGATACGCAGACGACATTGACATAATTAGAAGAACACAGCGTGATGTCAGTGGAGCGTTTGTGAGCCTTGAAACGGAGGCCAGGAAGATGGGTCTAGCGGTTAACGAGGGCAAGACCAAGTTAATGCTGTCGACAAGAAAGGACAACCAACATCGACGTCTTGGAGCAAACGTCAACATAGACAGATTTAACTTCGAGGTAGGTGAGGACATTGTCTACCTGGGATCCGCTATCAATTCAGACAACAACACCAGCGCTGAAATCAAACGAAGAATTACTCTTGCCAATCGCTGCTTCTTTGGACTTAGAAGGCAATTGAGTAGTAAAGTCCCGGTCCTAATGTATGGTGCAGAGACATGGACCATGACAACATCCGATGAAAAGGCTTCGGGTTACTTCGAGAGAAAAAAATCTTCGAGTGATTTTTGGTTCTCTCTGCATAAATGGAGAATGGAGACGATGATTGAGTCAAATATTGTACTAGCTGTTCTGCGACAGTGACACTGACCTACCAGAAAAGTTAAGGTCCAACGACTTAGATGGATGGGTCTTGTAGAGCCGGTGAATCCAACCCGAAACGACATCGTAGAATAGAAACACCACGACTCAGGTGGAGCACGTAGGTGGTAGAGGACCTGAACCAACTTGGCTAGCGAAATTGGAGACAGCTAGCTAGGAACCAATCTGGCTGGAGACGTTTGTTGGATGACTCCCTGGTCCGACCTGGACTGTAGCGCCACTATAAGTAAGGAAGTAAGATTAGTATGCGTGACATGACTTCTTACCACTACTGGTGGGAAGAAGAACCAGATAATTCCGGTTAATCACAGACGGATTCAGTAAATCACGTACGAACTCGATAAATCGCAGATGAACCCGGACGAATCCTAAAAATCACTGACGAATCCGTTAAATTGCAGACAAATCTGGTAAATCACGGATAAATCCAGTAGATCACCGACGAATTCGGTAAATAAGGTAAGAATCCGGTAAATCAACAGAATGAATTCCATCTACAAGGAAAGTATGTGTGACAAGACCCTTACCACTGCTAGGGAGAGTCTATGTCCGGTTACTCTGGTTTATACTTACCAATTCAGGCAAACGTCTGCTCACTTTGAGCTCTTGGATTCAACTGATTTTTCCAAGGCTAATAGCTGGCTATTTGTAGGTTACCTGTCAGTGACACTAACTGGTGGGTTGGCAACTGTTTGATGCTTGCTGGAGTCGCGTTAGCAACCGGTTTCTACTATTTTGTTGCAGCTGGTAGCTGATTGGGCGGTGATTCGATACTATTTTTTTTGGAAGCATTGATACTATACTTAATATCCGAAAACGATTCATAAACTTAAAATTCATTATCATCTTGGTAATCCTTGAAATACAATCTTGCAATCATCAATAAGGTCATGGAAAATTACAGTGACAGCGGTTTATAAAATTCTGTTCATCCAATTTTAGTTTTCATATTAATCCATCACTTTCCCTGTCAACTGATAAGGGACATTTTATCAAAAACAAGGAAAAACGAAGCTAATAAAAATCTCTTTAATTTTCTTCATTTAACTTTGATTCTTAAAGCATCCCGTCTTCCTTCCTTCCTTACGAAAAAAAAAAACAACACAAACACCTTGAGATAAATCTTATGCGGGAGATATGTGTGATGTGGAAGTGGATGTGAGTGAAAGTAACACAGCAAAGCGAGTATCCTATCCCTTGGCATAAACAGAGTAATAACATCACCCTCGCCACACCTCCACAAGGATATTATATGTGAATTTCGTTCGCACTAAAAAAACTCGCCACACATACCTTTATACCTATGAAGCATCCCTATCTGCATATATGTAACACCACAGAAATGTAAAATGTTGCCATAAAAAAGGGGAGAGAAGAAAAAAATCCATGTTTAAAATTCAAATTACTAAACGCGATGAAGTGAAGAAATTCAAATGATGGGGTAGAAAGTAGAATTATTACACGAGCCACGACGAAGAAGACGAGCCTGCAAAGGGTATGTGATGGGACATTTACATTGCAGAGAAGACGCAAAAAAATAGATAAATAAATAAACGACAGGATAAACAAGGCCACAAGAAGTACAATATCGATCTGACGAATGTCCTTTGCTCTCCACCAAGGATACGCAAAAATTCTATAAGAATGCCAATTGTCAACGTAACAGGGGCAACAGTGAACTTTAAGAATTTCCAATTGGTGATTGTGTGTGTGTGTTCTTCGACAAAAAAATCGAGCTACTACGACGGATTAGGGTAATTATCCCCAGCTTTTTAGGAGATTATTCGATTTTTATTTAAGAATTTAATCTTACAAAGAAAAACTACTCGTTTTGTTGGTTGTTCTGGAGTTGATTAAATCTGAAGTCTGACGTGAAATGTAAGCCCAACTCTAATCCCTTTAATTAATTTGTGTGATGTTGAGATTAATTGCAAGTCACTCCACAAGGAATTCAGTGAATTATTTCGCTCCAACCAGTACAAGTTTAAAGAAAAAAGTAGTCTCCAGTGACGAAGGTTTAGGTTTGGAAAGTTGCGTGTCACCATTGCGGACAATGAAAAGTCTCAATTTATGTTAACAATTGCAGAGCATATTTTCCATATCCATAGCTCATAGGCACTCTGGGAAATCACGCATTAAGATTTTGCCCGTAAAAAAGCGATTTGTGATTAGGGGACAATGAGGAGCAGATTCATATTTTTTCCAATTTTTCCGTTTAGAAACAGAAAGTTCTGTTTTTTTTCACAAACGAAATAAATATGTAGAAGAATGTTTTTTTATGTTTCTACTGATTTACTCCATTTCACCCTACCATCTAAAGAATTTGGTATTTAAAAAAGTCCACGACTCCTAGCGTTTGGCCATTTCCTATAACTCAATCATGAATTCAAATTATGACCGGCATGAATAAATTAAGATAAAGTGAAAAAAAAATGTCGCAACGATAAATGGGAACAACGAGTTAAGTTCGGAGTTTCGTACAAAATTAAAGTACAAAAAAAAAATGTTTGATTAATTACTGATTAAGGGTTTTTATGACATCATGTGACTAAGTTGTAATTAAGTGGAGCTAACCCTACCCAAGGCAACGAACATTTTTTCTTTGTTACTGTTAAACACTAAGTACTGAGACTAGGACATTAAAAAGTGGATTTAACTGGAAATGGTAAGTGAACGTAGAGGTTGGAACTTCAAAACTCGTCGTTTTCAATTAAAAATTATTATGTAAATTGTATACGACTGTATCACATCAACCTCTCAACCGTGATATGATTATGGGTTATAAATGCATAACGTGGTTGTGCAAAGCTACAATAAACTTGTATAGTGAGGAACTGCTCATTCACTGGTGCTTTTGAGCTCAGCTTCAAATATCAAATAGCATTTTCAAATGGATTTGAAGTTGTTTAAATTTTTTAATAATTTTATTTCATTCAGTTGAGTATCCATTAATCGAGAACAAATATCTAAATGAAAAGTATAATTCTGTAAGGGTTTTTCATGCAAAAACTAATTTTTTAAACATGCAAATTCTTAAATTGCAATATACTATATAAAACACATTCGTTTAAAAGAACCCAAAAACTGAAACCAGAATATTAATAAGACGTAGTCAACAACTTTATGCTTCAAATACTTTATTGAGAGTGTCTCTTCTTAAATCAATATAACATTAAAAATGCATTAAAAGCTTAAACAACAAAACTGTAAGTAGAACAGTTAGTTTGAGTTAGAGTTCTAAGTTAAACTCTTTTGTATAAAGGAAAGCTTTTATGTCTCATTCGAACATAATATCGTAAGATCGCGCGTTGCCGTAGATATATGTATATTATGTAATCAATATCATTTCGATGTTAGATAAACCTCTCACAATTCTGATTATAGTCAGGGAAAAATTCAAATAATTATAACGGAATACTTTAAAATCAACACAACCGCAAATACCACACTCTACATTGTCATCGTCGTGTATTAATACTACAGCAGGAGTAACGACCTCAAAACTAAACCAATTCAACGAAGATGGGGAATCTTATCGTATGCTCAATGCATTTGAGAACGCTTAAATACACATGCCGACATGATCATTGATCGCATTTCTAATGAATTCTCCAAAAAACGATGTGAACTTCTCGATAGACTAGAGCTAGAGCGAACTGAACTAAACTGGTATCAGAAGTTTAAAAAAGTAAACAAAATAATAACAGACCTTCTTAATCGTGCCCAATGCATCGAAACCATTTCTGTTGAGAGAACACGAAACACCGCGATTGCAGACGTTGTACGGAGAGTAGAGATATCATCGAAGGAAACCCTATACCCTACTGCTACTGATGTGCGTGAACTCAATTCAAAGCTTTTGTCATTGCAAAAACAAATTGATGAGTCGGAGTATCCCTTTACTAAAGGGAATCACTGCCTGGCGAAAGCAACAACAACACCACCAGCTCTCGCTACGTGATCTTGGTATTGACTACGATAACTCTTGTTTTCTGAATGAAAGCCTTTACAGAAAAAAAATGGCACTCTTCTCCACCAAGTTATTCGAATGAGCTTCTATGGTGGAAAATTGTGGGGTCAAGCCACTTCATCACAAAACAGTTCATCACCGTACACTTCATCTCACGACATTTCATCACCCGACATCTCATCACAACATACAGCTCATCACACGAGACACGACATCTCATCACAAAAGTTCATTATCAAAACAGAGCGAGTTCATTTTCATAATAAGGTTCATTTGCAACGCCAAAAAGTATGCATTACTTAAATATGTATAGTTTCAGGCGACGTGTCATTATTTCTTCTTGCTGTCAGTATTGCCGCAAGTCAGTTTGTCTGCATTCGTCCTATAAGCAAACATTTTTATTTTGATATTATATTGCTTAGGTATTTTCTTCTCTTTGAATATTTGAACTATTTAAAGCACTGTTGTACACATACATTGCAATCAGTTAAATATTTTAAAAACAAGCTATGTATTTGGTGTTCTCCATCCGGTATAAAAATCTTGTTTTATTATAAATTTTCTGTTGAATGCAGATTTCTTCATATAATTTAATGGCAACACTGTTGACATATTTTTGCTTTGTATGTTGTTTCAAACACTTTTTGATTGGATTAAAAAAGAGAGTAATTTTAAGAAGAAAAAAACTATTAATGGCTTTTGAGGCAGGAGCGGGACGGAGTTTTCGGTAATTATCAAAAAAAGAAGAATTTTAATGAGAGAAAAAATTAGGTTAGTTTTTCACAAACT
>CAKKXW010000882.1:0-15057 GCA_920937365.1 Sphaerophoria rueppellii | reverse complement strand
TCGACCTGTCGACCATGGGAGGCCCTTCTGCGAAATCAAGTTTCACGATCGCATAGCTCTAAGCTTCATAGTAGTAGTTACCGTAAGCCGCTCCGCCACGTCAAGGCTTACCCCATGGAGGGGGTAAATACATTTAATTCCAAAAATTTAAATACCAAACAAATTCAAACCTTATTCTTGATTTATTGAATTTTTTTTTTTGAAAATCGTCGGAGCCGCTTTTTTTAAAATTAATTTTGTATAGTTAATTTGGGTATGCAGTTTTCAAGACCATGTAAATATACATATTATACTTCAATTTGGATTTTTAAAATTGATTCGTTTTTGAAATACAGAATTTTGAAAAAAAAAACATACACTGATCGGACTTTCATTTTTTTTGAGAAAATCTAATAACAAAAAAAAAACGGTTCTATGGGAGGTACCGTTTTGGAGCAATACAAACTTTTTTTTTTACATAAAATACATGAATGTTTAAAATAATAAAACTCTAGAAAGCGCAAATCGTATTAGCCGTTTTGGAGAAAATTGAATGTTTTGGTTTTTGGCTACCCTAAATTTTGATCTTAAAACAAATATAAAAAAAAGGATATGAGTTCTTGCTCAAACCTCTAATTTTCAAATTTAAAGTCAATCGGACCAGTAGATAAAGCTGTAGATGCCTGTAAACTTCCAGACAGATAGACAGACGGAATGGCCGGACCCACTTTTTTCGACTTCTCTATCATCGTAATGTCATATCTCATCCTCATCTCAATTTTCTTTTTTTACGAATTCAATACTTGTCATGTATTCTATATGTCGCAAGTAAAAATTAAAATTCTCACAATCGGTACCAATGTTAAGAAACCGTACTTTTCTTACTACAACAAAAAATAAGCTAAACTGATCAATATAAAAACTTAAATTTGCTCGAAAATTATGAGAAATCGAAAAAAAAAATTAATTGAAAATGTAATATCATTTTCTATACGTGGATGAAAGCAAAATAGAAGAGGGTAAGAAATCATTAGGTGTGTTCTGTATATCTTGAGGTGTGTTCATTGTGTGCACAGATCATATTGCTTCGCAACATAAATCAGCCAAAACTAAGTAATGGCCCGTATTCCCAAATATAATTTCTAGGTCCTACGAACAAACAAAAATGCAATGTGGGTACAACATCCCGCGGGCCAGCTTTTATTATATTGCAGTTTTGGAAATATTTTAGAGTTGTAAGTTCTTATTTTCTCCAGATAATTAATCAAACATACTAACTATCGTTAACTAGTGTTCTGGTTCTAGTTCTCGTTCTTGTTCTCGTTCTCGTTCTAATTCTCGTTCTCATTCTCGTTCAACTTCTCGATCTCATTCTTGTTCTCGTTCTCGTTCTCGTTCTCGTTCTCATTCTCATTCTCGTTCTTTTTCTCGTTCTCGTTCTCGTTCTCGTTCTCGTTCTCGTTCTCGTTCTCGTTCTTGTTCTTGTTTTCGTTCTTGTTCTTGTTCTCGTTCTCATTCTCGTTCTCGTTCTCGTTCTCGTTCTCGTTCTCGTTCTCGTTCTCGTTCTCGTTCTCGTTCTCGTCCTCGTTCCTTTCTCTTTCACGTTCTCGTTCTCGTTCTCGTTCTCGATCACGTTCTCGTTCTCGTTCTCGTTTTCGTTTTCGTTCTCGTTCTCGTTCTCGTTCTCGTTCTCGTTCTCATTCTCGTTCTCGTACTCGTTCTCGTTCTCGTTCTCGTTCACGTTCTCGTTCTCGTTCTCGTTCTCGTTCTCGTTCTCGTTCTCGTTCTCGTTCTCGTTCTCGTTCACGTTCTCGTTCTCGTTCTCGTTCTCGTTCTAGTTCTCGTTCTCGTTCTCGTTCTCGTTCTCATTCTCGTTCTTGTTCTCGTTCTCGTTCTCGTTCTCGTTCTCGTTCTCGTTCTCGTTCTCGTTCTCGTTCTCGTTCTTGTTCTTGTTCTCGTTCTTGTTCTTGTTCTCGTTCTCGTTCTCATTCTCGTTCTCGTTCTCGTACTCGTTCTCGTTCTCGTTCTCGTTCTCGTTCTCGTTCTCGTTCTCGTTCTCGTTCTCGTTCTCGTTCTTGTTCTTGTTCTCGTTCTTGTTCTTGTTCTCGTTCTCGTTCTCATTCTCGTTCTCGTTCTCGTACTCGTTCTCGTTCACGTTCTCGTTCTCGTTCTCGTTCTCGTTCTCGTTCTCGTTCTCGTTCTCCTTCTCGTTCTCGTTCTCGTTCTTGTTCTCGTTCTCGTTCTCGTTCTCATTCTCGTTCTTGTTCTCGTTCTCGTTCTCGTTCTCGTTCTCGTTCTCGTTCTCGTTCTCGTTCTCATTCTCGTTCTCGTTCTCGTTCTCGTTCTCGTTCTCGTTCTCGTTCTCGTTCTCGTTCTCGTTCTCGTTCTCGTTCTCGTTCTCGTTCTCGTTCTCGTTCTCCTCCTCCTCGTTCTCGTTCTCGTTCTCGTTCTCGTTTTCGTTCTCGTTCTTGTTCTTGTTCTCGTTCTCATTCTCGTTCTCGTACTCGTTCTCGTTCTAGTTCACCTTTTCTTTCTTTTTCTCTTTTTCTTACTCTTCCTTTCTTTCTCATTCCTGTTTTCCTGACAAAGCGGTCCAGACTCCAGAGCATTTTTGCCTTGGCCTTAATTTCGAATTATAGCGAATTGAAAACAAAAGTCAGCAAGACGATAACTAAAGGATTCGTTAATGCATTACGAGTAACGTATTTTAAGTTTCTAACGCCCGATTTCTTCACAAAGTTCTAGCCCTTAGAACTCGGTTTAGTAAAATTTTAGAACTCATTTGAGTTCTAAATCATTTCTTCACCAAGTTCTAACGCGTTAGAACTTCGATTTAGAACTTTGTTACAGTTAGAACTTCGATAAAATTAGATCCTCGAATTCGGGGGTCTAGTGCTTTAGAACTTGGTTTTATTACATTTTCGTATTTTCAACGAGCGAATTGAATTGAATTTATTATACTTTTTGGGAAATAAAAAGGTAAAAATAAATTAAAGTGGATCTTATTTTTTATGATTTTTCATTTATGGACGATGACTTTTAGTACCTACGTTGCGAACGTTTTCCTGGAAGAACGGCGTATTTATCGAATGCCAATATATGTGCCACCATAAATAACTACACGGGATGTTACGATTTTTTCGTCCGTCTCTTTCGTCCAGAGTACATATATCTAATAATGAGTAGGGAAACACTTGCAACTAATAAAGCTTATGTTCTAAGCAGTGCTTCAACTTCAACAGAAGATCTTTAACATCCACAACAACCGTAGAAATGAAACTAATTTATTATGCATATATGCATGTGAAGATACCATAGCCGCGTCGGGTGGAGGATTGGTGAGTTTTGAAGGTGTCTGTATTAATGTTAATGGCGACGCCTTACAAGGCAAAAAACTCGGATATTGGGATATAGCCAATAGTCAATGGGTGCATATGATTCCACCGGAAAATCCTGACGATCAGGAGTGTTTGCGAAGGGTTATGTCTTTATGGTTAGCAAATGGCCATAATATATTTGTTAGCTGAGTATATTTCGTAGCCGGTGGTGACAGCTAAAAAAATGCCAAAGCTGAAGTGCTAGCCACTCATCATCAACAATTCTCTCAGTGAGTGGGAAAGATTGAGGGGACCAACAATATAACGCAAATTCCGAACTGCTGAGTCGGGAAGCACTTTTTCTTTTCTTTTCTTGATAGTTTATGCACGAGTAAGATTCGAACGCCACGTTCGGTTTAACAACCAACGCACATAAACACCACGTCACGGGTGTCACAAAAAATAAAAACATAAATACACATACAAAATAACTATTGGTACACATATACAAAATAAAAACATAAGCACAAAAAGTCAGAAATTTTTTCTATTTTGTTTCGAATTGAAAGAAATGTCTGTCAAAAAATTCTGCCGGGTGACTCAAAAGTTTCAAAAACATGCAAGAACTAGGTTCTAAAAATAACAAGTTCTAAGCGCTTAGAACTCAATGACGATTTTAGATCGAGTTCTAGAGAAGTGAAGAAATGCCCGAATTCCAAATAATTTAAAAACTAAGTTCTAAAGTTAGATCGAGATTCACTGGATCGAGTTTTAAAGGGAATTCAGAACTTTGTGAAGAAATTGGGCGTAAACATTTTAAATAATCTCAAATATTTAGAATAGACGTGTATAGATTGATTAATTAATTAATAAAAAATCGAATAAAAAAATATGCTTTGTCAGAAAACCAATATAATGTTCTTAATGATACATTAAACAATATTGAACTGACAGAGAAAAGAAAAATACATATCAAGGCGAAGGCGCTTACCGAACGTCAATCACTCACGTTGAACTTCACCACCAGTTTTGTGCAGCTTCCATTTTGCTGCAATTTTGATAATAATTCCCACGGGATGAAGTCCGAAGAAGAGAAGAGAAAAGCGACATGACGGCAGCAGTGGTGCGGCAACCGACCGACACGATGGAAATAGCAATAAAATTCGAGATGATTATTCCGCGTGCGCCGAACCGATATATCCCCACCAAATGGAAGCCAATAATCAAATGCCAGTCTGTCTGTTTGTTCATTCGTATATGCCATTTGCGCATAAGTCCATCCTCTGTCTGTGTCCATCTATCCATCCCAAGTTCCATAACCCTAATACATACTATACTTTTAGTATGCTGAAGAGGAACAGCAGTTTTAATCACAGCGTGTTCGTTTTGATGGCACCTTGACGGATCGATCGTCCTCGTGGGGTGAATTGACCGACCATGTGTTGTTGTTCTTGAGACCAGTTTAGTTTGAACAGTTTGAAGTCTGTAACTAACTTCCAAGTGAATGGTGGAGTGAATTAATCGAAATTGGTATATTGCATCTGCCATTTCATGTATCTATCAGCAAAAAGGAGATACGTCAACCGGTTGCGCAAACTGAATTCCTCCTTGTTTAGTAATATGGCCAATGAAGTACATCGATTTGATTCTCTAGATGTTCTAAGGTTCACGGGATACTCTACTTTGATGGCAGGCTTGATTGCTCTCAACTTTTTCGCTTTGCTGCAAGATCGCTTAAAACGGAGCTTTTATTATGATTGACATCTTTTGATTATAAAAATCTTTGAGGCCAGCTTTCCGCCATATTATAGTCAATGAGACGCATGATGATACGTAGAATTTTATCGAGTTGAAACAAATAAATTGGCCTTCACAAAATTGACAAAGGGCAGGAGACATATGGATTTGAGTCGGCAACCTAAAGCATCAACATCAACGAGATCGATATTTTGCAAAAAAAAAATTTGATTTGGATTTGGATTTGGATTTGGTATGAAAAGGTTACGCTTGTCAAACTAGATGACAGGTGAAAAATGTTTAACTTCTGTCTCCGCACGTGATCCCATTTAAATCAAATTTCGATCGGACAGAAAATACTTAGGATGCATGTATCGTCTGCTGCCTGTCCACCGCGGGAGAGTAAAGTTTGAAAATATTTTAAACACTCATTGGAGATCGGTGTTTTCCTCTCTCGGCTGATCGGTGTATGGTGGTCAATCGAACAAGCGATGTCTCATTTTAAAGTGGCTATGAATCAAATAATCGTTCTTTGCGTTTTGCCTTGTCGTCGTTTTCTTCGAGAAGGCGCGCCACATTACCTGTCCATTGACATTAATTCCACGCGCGACTATAGTTCGAATGGATACACAGTGATATCGATTTCTATCCCTCACCCCAAAAAGTTATAAAACCATAAGAACATTGCCGAATGTTAATTCCTCCAACCATTGAGCGATACGTTCGCGATTTATTGGTCCGATTGAGAATTTATTTGTTGTTCCTTTAGTTGTTCCTTTAATGCAGAGTGACTTATAACCAGGCGATATCACCTCAAAGGTAATCACACAGCAATTAATACAGGCAATATGCTGTAAATTATCGTCACAACAACATGTTTTTCATCTTCACAGCAATTCATTTTGGATTCAAACGCCGATTTTGCCGATTTCTGCCCATGCAAATCAGAAACTAATCCCGCAATAGACCCTCTTATAATGTTCCTCCTTTTTAATCGTCGTGAATATTAAGTAAGGATTTGTCTTGTCGGCAGTCTTTGATTTTCGGACTGAATCCAATAAATATAATTTTGAATAACGATCAACTATCGTTATTGTCTCAATTTGATTTTCGACTTCACGTTTGATGAATATCAAGTAGAAGTGTCATTTGAGGTGTATACGTGTACATCATGACACCGCGAGGAGCGTCTTGTCGCTCGTTTAATTTCAAGATCGCTATTTCTTGAGTTGTTTTGTTTGTATGACCACAGCAGTGGCGTAGATAGGGGGGGATCAGGAGGGATATATCCCCCCCCATTGGGATCGATAATTGTTACACATAACCAGTTCCAAACGACTTAAAGAAACGCACTCTGTCATTAGTAAATGTATATTCTATACATTCTATGGAGAAACAGCAAAATTTCTCTTTATATATAGATTTCTTAAAAGTTTTTATTTAACGTCTCTCACCAATTGATAACAAGTAAACGTGCAAGAAAACGAGTTTCCACCCAGCTTTACATTATAAAAAAATTAAAAATATTAAAATTTCTTCGCATCGTGTGACACATTGTTAAGTTCGTATAAGAAGCCGCCGCAAACATGCAGCACATTTATCCAAAAAAACAAATGTTCGCACAACTGCGGCGTTGTTAACCAGAATCTTAACGGTAGTGATAACTCACACTTATTCATTTTGACCAGAAAGCAAAATGCGCTATTACTCATTACACAAAGCATGCCTTACAAAAGCGGCAGATTAATTTATATATATTTATTTATACTAATTCATATTCAATTTAACGTGTATCATATACTAGCTGACCCTGCAGACTTCGTACTGCCTCAATCGATAATCGATAATGATAACCCTCTATCACACTACCCAACCCACTACCCCCTTGTGTTACCCAGTACGTCTACCCATATCCGCTACCCCGTTACTACACTAATCAGTTACCCGCTACCAATTATTTCTGCACGCTTACCGTTACACCATTAGCCAGAAACCCACTACTTATTACCCGCAACCCGCAACCAATTTAGTTTTTTGCATTTCAATTTTTCCATTTTCCTTTTATTTTTTACTTTTTCTTGCTTACCAGTTCATCATCAAAAATTTTCCAGTTTCCCTTTGAAAACCAGTGAGTTTTCCGAGTTCGCTTCTAAAACCCATTTTTAAATTTTCCAGTTCTTTTTGAAAACCAATGCATTTACAATTTCATGCAATTTTCAATTTGAAAACCAATGATTTTTCCGAGTTTTACATCAAGAACTTTCTATTTTTCCATTCGAAAACCCATTTTGAACCAAAAAATTCCAAAATGATTTGTTTTTCCAGTTTTCCAACTCTCCGATGAGGTTTATTCATTTTTTTTTTTTTTTCACAGAAATCATCACTGAATACAACAGTATCAACCATGAAAAGTTCACAAATATCTGTTCGGCCATTTCGGAGTCTATAAGATCCATCCACATCCATTTTATATAAAGGGTTTTCCAATTAAAGACGTATTTTGATATTCAAAGAAAAATTACACTTTTTGAGATAGGAAGGTATGCCGTTAATAATGGAACACAACATCAGCCAAATGGCCGCCACGACCACGCTTACAGGACCATATCCTTTTCATGAAATTTTCCATGATCAAATCGCAAATTGGCTGCCATATTCCATCTTTGAGGTCTTGAATCGACACTGGGCTATTGGCATCACCCTTTCGAGAGGTTACACGGTCCGGAAACTTTTTCAGTAAAAGATCGATGGTTTCATTGCTTGTGTGGCACGTAGTGCCGTCTTGTTGAAAGCAAACGTTGTCAAGATCAATACCATCCAATTCCGGCCATAAAAAAACAATAATCATCTCTCGATAGCGCAATCCATTGACCGTAACTGTTGCTCCAGCCTCCTTTTCGAAAAAGTAAGGTCCAATGACCCCGCCGGACCATAAACCGCACCAAACAGTCACGCGTTGAGGATGGAGAGGCTTTTCAACAATATCTATTAGTTTTCCCAAGCCCCAGATGCGACAGTTTTGCTTGTTGACGTAGCCTACGAGGTTGAAATGGGCCTCATCAGTCAAGATGATTTTTCGATGAAATTACGGATCACTTTCATGCATTTCAAGGACCCAATCAGCAATGGCACGATGTTGTTGAGATCAGCCAGCTTGAGTTCTTGTGTTAACTGAACTTTATAAGCCTTAAGACCCAAGTCTTTATGCAAAATACGGTGTAATGACGTTTGTGGAATGCCTATTTGCAAAGAACGACGAGGAATGGACAAACATGGGTTTTCTTTATTGTCAGTTGTTTTTGAGCGACGTGCACGGGTTTTATTCTTCACATCACTTACTTGTCCCAACAGCTCGAATTTGTCCACCAATTTCTGTATTGCGGTCCGACAAGGTGCTTCACGACGACCCAAAAATGTCTTTGCCTAATTTTCACCTTTTTTATAGTGAATTTTAATAATTTCAATGCGTTGTTGAAGCGTGTATCGTTCCATTCTTATTAATGGCGTAGTTTCTACTTGTCAAATGTCAAAAAATGACAGCTTCCGAAATAGCGTGCTATTCAAAATAACACCTCTTTTTGGAAAACCCTTTACATAGAGAAGAGATTATTACCTTATGAATTCAATGACGTTTGTTATTTGTTTTTTTTTTTTGGGTTATTAAAACTTAAAAACATAAATGAGCGAACTAGATATATCCCCCCCCCCATAGCGAAAAGCTATCTACGCCACTGACCACAACTACTTTTTTTTTGATGTGATATAACAAATACATATCAAAACGAAACACATGCAAGTCATCGAATGTGGGTTCTTAATGGTGATGACCAGGGCTGACAAATATGTGAACGAAAAATTTCCAAATATGTATGTAAATATGGAAGAAAAATCGTCAAAATATGGACGAAAGATATTTACGAAAACGCGTTGAAATATAGACGAAAAGTCGAATGATGTACAAAAAATGGAAGAAAAATATTGTTTGTAAGAATTTATTCAAATCTATTACAATGTATAATTAAATGTTTTCAAAAACAAAAGCATGGCGATAGTCTTCAAGCAATCGTTTTTACGTCGAAAACGACCTTTTGACGTCGCATGATGTTATTGGAGCGAACTTGAATGCTGCCAACTCATTTGGGTTCATTTCATTTATTATATTTTCCGGTTCTATTTCCCTAACTACACCGCCTTCTAGAATTGCAACAATGCCCTCCAAAGTCTTAAGGCCGTTGCTCTTCTGGTGAACAAAATCGAATTTTTCGAGAAATTCTTCGCGTTTTTCTATCCCCAGAACATCAATGCGGACAGACATAAATGTTTTTATAGCATCGGTTAGTGGTGTTCCTTTCTCTTTCAATATTTTGATTGCTTGTGGAATGCGAGAGAAGTGGCACTTGATGAAAGCCAAATCTCTTTTCATATTTTTTTCCCGATAATCGCTTTCGCCGAAAACTCCCTGATGTTTGTTATACATTCGGCGATTAAACGCGGCTTGACTATCCTTTATTTTTGGCATTATCGAATAAAAAAAAATATTTTCTCGTTTAAAATATGAAGTTACTCACAAACAGATAACGAGATATAACAGATAGTATCGGAGAACGAGGCGAAAAGATTTAAGACATTTAAATTAAATGGCAAGTAGCCTACTTGATTGCACCCATACAAAAATTCAAATTCAAATTCATTTTATTTTGTCTAAAGAAAATGAAATTGAAATATTGAAAACAAATATACAGTTACTAAAAATGAGTTCGAAATACTGAAAAAGGCTCAAATATTGACGATCCCAAAAATATGTATGGAAATACAAATCCGACCGAAATATGTAAATAAACATTTAATATTTAAATAAATATATTTGTCAGCCCTAGTGATGACTGATGACTGATGATGCACTTATAGATTGAATCACCGGGTTCTCTCGTTCACCCAAAAGCCTTAGGTACATATTCAGAGTATTGTTTTGTCCTTTGATCTTAAAATCATCATTCACCGAAAAGAAAAAGGTTTGATATTGGCATTTCATCATCCTAAAGAAGACCAATCGCAGGGAATTGATGTGGTCCTACTGAAGCAAGAAACTTAAACAAATTCTTTTCGAAAAATGTTGTCTTAAGATTTGGAATAACGAAAGTCATTTATGTCTACTTGCGACATATAGAAAAAAAAACTTGAGATTTTGATCAAAAGCTCATGAAAATTCCATTAACATGATCATTTGAACCTACACACAAAGTCCAACCAAAATTAGTGCAGTCGTTTAAAAGGATTCAATATGATTATGATTGAACTACACCCACATAACATACCTACAGATACCTACTTGTATGTACTAATTCAATAGAGTAATATTTGAAATTGAATCACATCCAGGATTAAAAACAAAGTTATCAGAGACATAAATTACAACAACAACAACATTCAAATATCGAAAACGTCTTTATGAGAATTTCACGATTTTGAAAGCAACAGAAATATTAAATGAGAATTTATTTATTAAACTGACCGAAATTCTTTTCCTTAGGATTATTATCAAATATGAAAACGGGAGATCTTCTAAACTGCGCCAACTATAGAGCAATAAGTCTACTAAACATCGCCTACAAGATCCTCTCTGCCGTAATATGTGAACGTCTGAAGCCTTTCGCCAACAATCTGATTGGTCCTTATCAATGTGGCTTCAGGCCAGGAAAGTCAACCATCGACCAAATTTTCTCGTTGCGGCAGATCCTGGAAAAGACCTGTGAACTTCTAATCGATACCCACCACCTTTTCATCGATTTTATGACAGCGTATGACAACATCTACAGAGACGAACTGTACAAACCTATGTCTAGTTTTGGCGTCCCTGCCAAGCTCGTTCGCTTGTGCGAAATGACGATGGAGAACTCACGCTGCTCCATAAAGGTTGGCAACGAGCTTACGGAATCTTTCGACGTCACAAAAGGATTCAGACAGGGTGATGCACTGTCATGCGATTTCTTTAACATCGTTCTTGAGAAGATAGTGCAGAACTCCAACGTCAACACCAGAGGCACTATCTTCCAAAAATCTGTTCAACTTCTCGCGTACGCGATGATATTGATATAATGGGAAGAACACAGCGTGATGTCAATGGCGCCTTTGTGAGAATTGATACAGAAGCGTCAAAAATGGGTTTAGCGGTAAATGAGGGAAAACGAAGTATATGCTGTCTTCGAGAAAAGACACCCAACACCAACGGCTCGGGCAGAAGGTCACATAAGACACTTATAACTACGATGTAGTAGAGGAGTTTGTCTACCTAGGCTTCGCTATAAACACGGGCAATAACACCAGCGCCGAGATCAGACGAAGTATAACTCAGTGGAAAAGCCCTCTCTCGAGCAACTAAGGTAAAACTGTACAACACACTCATCATCCCAGTCCTGCTGTATGGTGCGAAAGCATGGACCCTGACAAAATCGGATGAAAATGCCTTAGGCTGTTTCGAGAGGAAAGTTCTTCGGGTCATCTTTGGCGCCGTGTGCATCGAAGGGGAATTGCGAAGAAGATAAAACAGCGAACTTTACGGGTTGTACAACGACATGGACCTAGCCAGAAGGGTCGAGGTCTAGAGACTCAGATGGCTCGGTCATTTAGAGCGAATGGACACCAATGCTCCGGCCCTGAAAGCCTTCGACACTATTCCCAAGGGACGTAGGAGGAGAGGAAGACCGCGACTCAGGTGGCGCACTCAAGTGGAAGAGGACAAAAACTGGAGACGACTAGCTAAGGACCGAGCTAGCTGGCGGAGACTGTTGATTGAGGCCCAAGTCCACAACGGACTGTAGGGCCACCTTTGGTAAAGTAAGTAAGTAAGTAAGTAAGTTAACTGGCAATCCATGAAGTATCTCAGTCTGAGATACTTCTGATATATGGCAACCGTGGCTTGCAAGTGAATAAAAGTGTTTTGATTTGCTCCTGAATTGTTTTTTTAAATAAAATCAGTTTAACTATTCAGCACTATTATTTGCTATAAATTGTTAACAATTGATTTTTAAGCAAAAGATTGATAATTGCATTAAAAAACCAACAAAAATATATCAGATAATGCATTTAAAATATACTGGCAAGAAACAACCTCGACCGTAACCGAGTCACATGACGGAGAACAAAAGGAAGAACCACAAAATTATTACTGAGGAGACTTCTGATTCAGAACAAGATATCGTAAGAGCAACCAAAATTTACAATCCGCATTCAAACATGTCACTTTCGTCAGCCGACTTTCAGAAAATTAAGGCTATTATTGACGAATCAATTCATGCTGAGCTGACAAAGGCGACCGCTAAGTTAGCCACAAAGGATGACGTCACTACGATAAATGCCGAAATCAGTTCTTTACGTAAACAAAATGAAGAACTCTCGATTAAAGTCCAGCGGTTTGAAGAACGTTGCAATATTTTAGAAGATGAAATTGAATTTCAGAGTAGAGAGCTTAAAAGCAAAAATCTTATAGTATTGTAATATGTATACACCTCTATATTTATATATGTCAATCTATTGTAATGTGTACACACTTTGTAACTCCGTCTCTTTATATCTCTATACTTAAATGTGTAAACACTATCTATCTCTGTCACTTTAATATTGTCTAATTGCTGAATAGTTAGGTAGCAAAAGTTTTATTTGTAGTTGTAAGTAATTGTGTGTACACACTCTAGTGGTTAAGAGGAGAACTTCGTTAAGCATCGAGAAGTTTCAGCGCCTACTAGAACCTAGTAGTTTCTCGAACTTATTTGAGTTATATAAATACCCGTTCGCTGTCGAAGAAGGATTGATTGAATGTGAACTGCGATAAAGTAAAGACACTGTGTTTGAAAGTAATAATTGAAAGTGTTGAATAAATAAGTTTGTGAGTGATTTGAATAAAGTGAATTTGTGTTTTATTTGAAAAGTGAATAAGTTTTAATTATCGGACCAAGCCGAATATTACAATACGTTACAAAATAAGGAATTTGCGAACAAGACTTTATCGATACAACCCAAATGCATATAAAACCTGAGTGTTCTTATCGACAATTTTAAATGAGTACCCATACTCATTAAGCCATAGTCTCACGTTTTCCTCTGGCACATCATCAGGACGCTTTACAAAGAATTTCTTGCCAGATGTTTTGTTTGTAAATGTAACTTTATCAAAGTCATTGTATCCGTAAATATACCTTCCATACAGCGTGAATATTTTATCATCTATTTCATAAATATCTTCTCGAGTTGGACATATTGTGCCATCCCGCATTTGTTCTACTTTCCTATCGACTACTTTATCAGGCTTCGTATAAGTGAATCTTATAAGCATATTTATATAGTCGATGATCTTTGGTTCATCTTCTTTGTACAAAACATTGCCCTTAAAAAACACGGCCTTGGCATGATAGTCCGGAACGACCTCTATGGAATCAAATGATTTTTCAGTGTTGTAAAACGTTTTTATATTGTAGTTTCCGTGGAGTTTAAAGTCCTCAACCTTGTCCGCGGTATAAGTATCATCGATATTCGACAGCATTCTCTAAAATAAAAATAAAAGTGTTTCTTATGTAGAATTTTTCTTAAGAAATTGTGTTGAGTTAAAAAAAAAATCGTTCAAAATTCCTGTTAAGCAAACAAGATCTCATATTTTAATATCCTCCCCACAACTCGAACTATCTCCACCACATTTTATGAAGTCAACTGTACTTGATCCTAGAGTGAATTTCAAATGAAAAAAGTAGCGCAGCCCCTGAAACCTAACCTCACCTGCGAACAAAAAAAAAATAAATCAGGCCTAAATACAAAAGGGAAAAATAGGAAAAGAAGCTGACAGAACATCTGTCAAACCAAACAGAGAATCAATCTTGGTAGTACTTGTTGTTCCATATACAAAGGTGCGGACCACCTTCACGTCAGAGGTACTGCTGGTGCTAGTGCAATGAGGCCATTACCCACCCTACCAATGGAATCTTCGGCCATTTTTTTAATTCCCCTCAGAGGGTAGATGGCCGGCTTCAATTCACCACATCCCCATCTGTCAAAAACTTCCTTACTCCGCACAAAATTAAAGTTATTTGCAAAATGATTGAAATATAGTTTATGAAGATTTTGAAATATAAAAATTTGATCTTAAATTACCTACAATGTATTAATATCGGAAAATAATCTGTTCGTTGTGATCTGTCAAGTCCAATTCGCGTTCCACATACAATCCACACTCCCAACGAACAAAATGTTCGCGCGAGTAACATATGCAGGTGCATCGACCAACCAACCAACAATAGCAACATCGGCAATAACAACCTACAATAATCAACTGATGACAACAACTACACAAGTAGGTCAGGTAATCGAACCCAAATTGGCAACATCAGCAGAAAGAGACCATATAGGAAGGGCACCGCTAAACGATCGGCGCCCAGTAATATGATATTAGTCGAAAGCGACGCTGAAGACGGCGGGTTACTCTAAATTAGGTATTATATTAATATTTGTACATAATTCCTTATCGAGAAGAATAAAGGAATACTGGCCTGTGGCTACCAATTACTATGAACGTGTTTTTTTTAGTTCGGCTTAACACATAAAATATAAGTCACGCGTATAACCTCAAAAATCATTCTTGCCTAGTGTTTTGGTTGTTCATTCGCGACGAATTAAAAACTCTCATGTGAAAGAAATATCAAAATCGACGAATTTCCGTTCATTCGTTGGTCGTTGTTCGTTGTTCGTGCTCATGTGAATTGTACAATGGGGATCTAAAAATCGCGTAGAGTTTAATGCTTCGAAAACTTAATGCTGTCTTTTATCGTTGAAGCGAGATATACCTCCCTTGCCACTGTCCATGAGTGGCACTTTCATCAACGAGACCGAACGTCTCGAGATTCTCGGTATGTGCATCAACTCTCATGTGAAAGAAATATCAAAATCGACGAATTTCCGTTCATTCGTTGGTCGTTGTTCGTTGTTCGTGCTCATGTGAATTGTACAATGGGGATCTAAAAATCGCGTAGAGTTTAATGCT
>CAKKXW010000881.1:4034-15088 GCA_920937365.1 Sphaerophoria rueppellii | reverse complement strand
AAAAAATATATTTATTTTTTTTTTCAATAGTTCCTTAAAAGCTAAGAATACATAAACACAAAAAAAGGTAATATAATAAAAAAAATAAAAAAATTTAAAGTAATTTACATTAGGATAAGAAATAAGGTTATTTAGTTATGTTATAATGAAAATCTAAGGCCGATACTTATAAAAAACAAACGTTGAGGAGGAAATCTAATACTTAACTGAATTTAACGAAATATAAATGAGACACCATGACCATCATCCTGTTGCAATTTTCTCACTGTCACAAGAGAAAACATACATATATTTTAAAGAGAAATGTCAATTATTGTAGAAAATTAAAAACAACTTCTAATTATTAAAATATTAAGTTGATAATTCAACATAAAATTTTGATTTTTTCTAAAAAAGGTTGAATTTCCAACAGAAATGTTAATTTCCAACGGAAATGTTGAATTTCCAACAGAAATGTTTAATTTCCAACAGAAATGTTTAATTTCCAACAGAAATGTTTATTTTCCAACAGAAATATTTAATTTCCAACAGAAATGTTGAATTTCCAACAGAAATGTTGAATTTCCAACAGAAATGTTGAATTTCCAACAGAAATGTTTAATTTCCAACAGAAATGTTTGATTTCCATCAGAAATGTTTAATTTCTAACAGAAATGTTGAATTTCCAACAGCAATGTTGAATTTCTAACAGAAATGTTGAATGTCACATATTTCCACGATAAATACCACAATGGCTTTGTTTAATTCCGTATTGTTATTGTATTTAACATTGCAAAAGAAATTCCATGTTAAATACTACAACAATAAAGAATTAAACCAAGCGGTTGTTGCATTTATCGTGGAAAAGTGACACAAAAAATTGAATAAGATACCTAGTAATAATAAGAATAATAATAATAATGATAATAATAATAATACAAATATTTCACTCACCTCACTATTTTCACTTTTTGTTTTTTTTTTGTGTTTGTTTATAATCACACAACCGCACTCTAAAAACACTAATTCAAGACTGATAGATATTTTTTGTTGAAATGGAAATTGAACATTATTACGAGATCATGAAAACGATCAAATTAAATTAAACCAAAACTGTTGAAAGTGAGAAAAACGATATCTGTAAAAATACGATCTGGGATGTTGAATATTTCTATTCTCTTCTTTTTTTCAGATATTTGATTAATATTAAACAAACCTTAACGATTTTTAAACAGCAATGTTCAATTTTCAGAAAAATCTGTTGAATAACAGAAAAAAATGATTTCTCGTAAGAAAATACGGTGTTGAAAATTCATCACCCCTCTTAATTTTAAGCAATCTATTGATTTCCCAACAAAAAAATATGAATTTTCAACAGCGATGCTTAATTTTCATCGAAAATTGTTTAAATATGTTGAAAATTAAACAAAAATTCTAAATCTGATTAATTTTCAACAAAAAAATGCTTATTTTTCAGCAAATGTTGAAAATTACTACGATTTCATTTCGATGCTACAATAATTGTAGCAAAATTCAACCGGTGTTGAAAAACTTTAAACACTTATTGTAGTAATATTACTGTAGTCAAAGCGATCTGGGATAGATCTGAAATTTTCTAAAATAGTTGTATCATCAGTGTTGCTACTGTTCCATTGAGAGGTGGCCCTAAGCCTCAAGCATGAGTTGGCGCCACCATTTTGAAGAAGATGTCAAGAGGTGTTAGGTTTAAAAGCACCTCCAAAGCTGCTGTTGAGCGAAGTCCTCCCATGATGCACATTCCTGCTGACCGTTGGACTTTAATGAGTTTATTCAAATTTACCATCCTGTCCGTTGCGGTCCACCATACGACAACTCCATAAATGAGTATCGGTCTGATTACCGAAGTGTGCTACAGTAAAAAATAAATAGAGTTACGCAACAGCGCTTGAAGAGCCAAGGCCTAAGTGGCTTACTCTCTTCAACAATTCTCTGGGTGCGTGTGAAGAATTAAGGGGATCTACAATTTAACGCCGATTCCGAACGGCAAAGTTGAGAAGCACTTTTTCATGACAGATTATGTATGTTATTTATTATGTATAGTAATTATTTTATTATTTCTAGGTAACACTTCAAATTTTTCAATAAGTAGGTAACTAAGAAATAATAGTGACATAAATATTTCCTTAAGAGAAATAGAGCCACATCAAATTAGAAAAAGAAAACATATATATGTAAATAAAATCATATGGGTGGGGTGACCTTCAAAAATTAAACTATTTTTCTTATTATTATTAGATAAAAATCTGCAGAAAAGACCACAATAAATAGCAAGTCGATAGAGAAAAACCAAAATATCAATGAAGGACATTGAGAAGCAGTTCAATACTTTTTATAAAAAATAAATAGAGTGGCGCGACAGCTCTTGAAGAGCCAAGGCCTAAGTGGCTTACTCTCATCAACAATTCTCTAGGTGCGCGTGAAGAATTGAGGGGACCTACAATTTTACGCCGATTCCGAACGGCAAAGTTGAGAAGCACTTTTTCATGACAGATGATACTCTTGGAAGTTTTGTCAGTTCTTCGCAAGAGGCAGTGTCCGTGAAAGATGAAATAAAAACTTTGGGCCCGAGTAGGATTCGAACCCACGACGTTCTGCTTAGCAGCCAACGCACCTAACCACTACGCTACGGACACAATACTTTTTATATCATGACTAAAAAGCCACTTTTTCACGGTTTTTACAAAAGAGTTGACATTTGTAAGAACTCTCAAATCATATGGAAGTTTGTTGAACAAACGACACGACACGATATCATAGAAGTTTCGGAAAGCAGTAGTGCGATACCTGGGTATGGATACTAAATGATGAGAGTTAGTCCGTAAACAATAATTATTGATGAGTCTACAATTAAGATTCCTCGACCTTCTAAAGAAAATGTTAAGCACCTTAAAGCAGTACAAGTGGCGTACCGGAAGAACTTTCAGATCTTTGAACAGTGGAAAACTAGGGTACAGACGATGCTTACTGAAAATCAATTTTAAAATACGCTTCTGTAATATCAACAGAGGCTGAATTCTATTCAAATAGGCTCCTTCCCAGCAAATTATCCTGTATTGCAACTTCGAATGAAAAACACCATAATAGATTTTCATTAACAGCTTACGAGAGCAAGTATTGCGCAAAAAATAGAAGCTTTGCAGAGTACTACGGAAGTATTTTCTCAAATTTTCAGTATGATGTACAAAGCTGATTCTAGAGTCGATCGTAAGGCCTAAATATTTAAATTCGTCGACTTTTCCAATTTTGAAACATTTTTCGGGGCAATTGAGACAGTTCCGAAACGAGCAATTGTACAAACTATCACTGCAGCTGCATTGAGATAATTCGAATCTTTGGCAGTCAGTAGAATGAAAGAATACACCGGCTCCGAAACTGTTTTGATCCGCAAAATTAAAAAAACATGATCTTAGTTTTTGAACTAATTAACAATTTACGTTTAGCAAACCACAAACGTAACAAAAAAATGTCGTAATTTTTATCCGCGGTGAGATTCAAAACACTCTCCGATCCAAAAGCAAAGTCCACATCATCCGCAAAAGCTGTCAACTTGCCTTTGAAAGGTAATCTGAACAATGAATCGATTTATATCAGAAAGAGTAAAGGACCCAACACTGATCCCTGAGGTACTCCAATATTAAGGAACATTTCCTCGCTTCTAATGTCATCAATCTTTACTCTTTGAGACCTATTGGTTAAATAAGACCTAAACCATTGATTGATACTCTTGGAAGTTTTGTCACTTGAAATAGAAACTATGGGCACGAGTAGGAGTCGAACCCACGACGTTCTGCTTAGCAGCCAACGCACCTAACCACTGAGCTACGGACACCACAGTACTACAGTAGCTTTCTTTATTTTTTTTTATCAATATTTGCCTTCCAATTTGTGTCTATAATGTGGCCTGAATATTTGGCTTGATTAGAAAGCCTTAGGCGTATTCCTTTAATCGTGTGTTGGCTTATTTGACGAATTGTGTACCTTCTCATAAAGAATTCTAGTTCCGTTTTATGTGGATTGACATCCAAGCCACAATGCTTTGCCCAATTGCTTAGCCTGTTTAAGACATTTTGTACGAGTTCCGAGAGAATTTGAGGGTGTTTCTCAGATACAGATTACAGATATTGCAACGTGCGTCGTTCGTCAGCAGCTCAGCTTCTATCGATGTTAGGACTTAGGAGTTCGTTTACTGCTATGTTCCATAAAAGAGGCGAAAGGACCCCACCTTGGGGGATACCTCGATTCGATCTGGTGGCAGGAAAACTCCTCCTATTAAGCATGAGACTCATTAGATCAATGATTGATTTCTCTATTTGCAGCTTGTCCATGTCCATTGCTGTTGTGATCGCCTGGGGGTGGTAGCTGACGTAGTTGAATGCTTCTTCGATATCTAGGAAAGCTACTAGGTTATATTCTTCAGTCATGAAAGCACTGGGTATAGTTGGACTTTTTGAAAGAACTTTTCTGAATCTTGAGGCTTCTGCAGTATTTTCTACTTTTTCACAGAAATGTCTAGAAAGCACCTCTTACTCTTCCTTAATTCTTTTTTATATTCCTTTAGAGTTTATATAAGTTCCAGTCAGAGGGAGACCTAGCGTACTTAGATCTATTGAAGAGTTTGCGACAACTCTTCCTGAATGTTTCTAGTTCCTTGTGCCACTAGTGAGGTTTCTATTTACCCTTTACAATGGTTACAGGGCATGAAGTCCTCATTGATTCATTGAAGTTGAAGTTGAAGGATTCGGTAAGATGATTCACAGAGAGATATAGTTCATCTTTGATGTAGGAGCGTTTAAGAAGATTGTGGTCAAGCTGTTGTGCTAGTACCTCTTTATATCGTTCCCAGTTTGTATTACTACGATTCCGAAATCCCGTAGATATGTTTGCCACATCATTGAGATCACACTGAACATATCTATGATCTGAAGAGGAGTTTTCTTTTGAGACTAGCCAGGTTGAAATTAAATTATGGATCGAGTCAAAGGTAAGTGCTATATCTAATACCTCTTTCCTAATACTTTACCATCTTTACCGATGGTTCGAAAAAGACTACTGGGGTAAGGGCGGGTTTCTACTCAGAAAATCTTAGCCTTGCCAGTTCATTCAGACTTCCTGACCATAGCAGCGTCTTCCAAGCTGAGATCTTGGCAGTGAAAAACGCTGCTAATCAAATATCCATGATGGCGATACCACACGTTGATATCACCTTTTTCATTGATAGCCAAGCAGCAATAAAAGCGATCTCTGCCACGCAAGACTCTGCTGATGGGTTCCCGGTCACAGTGGTGTGCCAGGAAATGAAAAAGCGGATGAGCTCACAAAAGAAGGCTCGGTACTTGATCCCTCTCTCATAGACCATAACATCAGAATACCTCAATGCGAACTAAAAAGAAACATTAGTAATAATATCATTCAAAAACCAAATGATAGATGGAACCTAACTAGAAACCTGCGGTAACACCAGGAAACTTTGGCCTCATTATGACAAGATAAGATCAAATAAGATTTTACTTCTCAATAAACCGTCCCTAAGATGCCGCATAGGTGTGATAACGGGACATAACCTACTTGGCTACCACAAAAAGAAGATGGGGCTTAGTACGGACGACATAATGCAGAGGCTGCGGCGACGAGGAGGAGCACGAAAATACGGCTCACTTCCTATGCCACAGCACTCTGCCGTACTAGATCAAAATTCTGAGGCAACTATTTCTTCAATGAACTAGAAGACCTATCTGAACTCCCAGGCAATCACCTATTGAACTTTATCAAGTCCACCAAATGGCTCGGTTAAATATAGAATTCATAGGTTAAACCAATTTTTCCGAAGTTACAACACTTCAGGGTATCACAAGGGATCTACATTGATCTTGATCTAAGTGTGACGGTAACAATATCAACTGTCAGCCCATTTAACCTAACCTAACCTAACCTAATACCTCTTTTCTATTCTTGTTAATAAATGTAGGTCCATTACCAATATTACAAATAAGGAGGTTAGTGCCTAGTAAATAATAACGATCTAAGCAGCTACCCATACCGGTAGGACTTTTCTCTCGAACGTGGCTAAGATTTCACAGTGCCAAATGTCAGATCCGTAGACCGTGTGTCATTTATGACTTAGATTAAGTCTGATCCACGGTTTTCGCTTTGCCTGGCATGACAGATAAGGGTTACCATCTACTTCAATTCTCAAAACGCCTTGAACACTAAGCTGAATCGAAAATTGGAGAAAAATTTGTTTAAACGTTCTACTCTCCTTTAATCTGGATTTAATAACACTCATGGCAATAAATTAAACTTCGTGCATGTCTTACAAAATCAATTAAATTAGCAGTATGTGAAGTCTTCAATCTAACCAAATTATCTTAAACAAGGTCGAACGAACCCTAAGGTGGCTTTCTTATTAAAATAGCGCAAATGTGTGTCTTGGTTCCAACAAATTATACACAAAAAGTCTCTATACCATTAGCATAAGCCTAGCTTGGCTCATTTGAATCATAGACCAGTTTCACATCTAAAAAAGACAAAAAAAAAACAAATGTAGCAAAATGTTAAAAATAGCAGAGACAACAAGAAAGCCACACACAACATCAGCAGCAAGAACTTTGCCTAAGTAAATCAAACTGAATATATAGACATTACAATTAACCAGGCCGTCTGATGTCCATGTGTCGTCCGTTGTCCGTTGACGACTATTCGAATATACATTTGCCCGGTGGATTTGTTCGAAATTGCCACCCGCCGCCGCGCCGACTGCTGCATGCCGTCTTACCATCAACAATATTCCCTCCTCATTTTGGTTGTTCGGAAGACGATCAAACCTAAAACCTAAAAGGAGGATGTTCTGGAAGTTTAAATCGAGTAAGTGGATGTGTACTCGTTTAAGTATCTCTGTTCTGGGAGAAGAAAAAGAGATGTTTTCGTAATAAAGTGATGCCCGTGGACCACCCAAGTTGTGCTGGGCTCGCATGAACAAAAATTCTCGAGTGTTTCTTGTAATAGTTTAGGGAGTAAGGTTGCACAGTTGGTGTCTGTTCTTTTTGTTCAAAGTAAAGTCATCGTGAGTCATCGATAGTCTTATTCATAATAGAAATGTTCAAACTTCTTGAGAAAAATGTGTGCGCTTTATACGCTGGGCTATAGTCAAACACTCATGGATTGTACTTTATAGGGAATAATGACGCCAAAGCCCACTCTTCTGTGGGTTACGAGCACTCGAAGGCTTGCATACCTTCTTAGCTCCAACTTCTATAAAGTATTTCTATTTCTATCCATCTTCAATATGAAGAACATAGTGAGAGTGTATTTGATATGACTTAGTTTAATGCAACATAAGACTTTATTGATTTTTTAGCTTGTAGTTTGACGAAGACTTTTGTTGTTGGCTTGCATCACTCAACTTAAGATGTGCCTCTGAGTCTGAATTGGCGTTAAGGTGATTTTAAGAGAAAAATTCAAGAGCATAAACTGACACAAAGACTGAGATGAAGACATTAGATGGAATGCGAAATAGAATTTGAAACAACTAAAAAAAAAACAAACAACACGCTTTTGGGCTCAAAATTAAAGACAATAAGATGAGGAAGGTAGGTTTGGTTTAAGGTTTAAGCTTTGCGGTGGTTTTGACTCTTAAGTATACAAATTTGTCAATTGAAGTTTGAGGAATAAAGTCTTCAACGTCATCAATTCATCATCATTATTTTAAAGGGTTTAAAAAAAAAAATGGAATAGAGAGACAGCTCTTGAAGAGGCAAAACCTAAGTGGCTTACTCTCATCAATAATTCTCTGGGTGCGTGGGAAGAATTGAGAGGACCTACAATTTAACGCCGATTCCGAACGGCAAAGTTGAGAAGCACTTTTTCATACTTTTGATACTCTTGGAAGTTTTGTTATTACTTCGCAAAAGGCAATGCCTGAGAAAGATGAAATAAAAACTTTGGGCACGAGTAGTCTTGAACCCACGACGTTCTGCTTAACAGCCAACGCACTTAATTATTGTCTGGTAAAGAACATAGAAGTGAAGATAGCGATATCTAAACTTAAGTCGAATAAAGCCGCTGGAGAAGACGGGCTAGCCGCTGAACTGTACAAAGCAGCTGGTGATGATTTGGTTAGGAGCATGCATTAGCTCATCTGCAAAATTTGGTCGGAGGAAAACATGCCCGATGAATTGAACCTCAGCATCGTATGCCTGATCCTCAAATAAGGTGATCCCCTGAACTGCACCAACTACAGAGGTATAAGTCTCCTTAACATCGCCTATAAGATCTTGTCTGCCGTGCTGTGTGAACGTTTGAAGCCCTTCATTAACAACCTGGTAGGTCCTTATCAGTGTGGCTTCAGACCCGGAGAGTCCACATCGGCAGATTTTGGAGAAGACCCAGGAACTTCAATAACCTATACAACTTTTTCATCGATTTCAAGGCCGTGTTTGACAGCGTCTACTGAGACCAATTATATAGAGCAATGTCTAGTTGGGGCATCCCAGAAAAACTCATCCGTCTGAGTAGATGACAATGGAAAATTCACACTGTTCCATCATGGTCGGAAAAAACCTAACGATTTTGATGTCAAAAAAGGTTTTAGACAAGGCGATGCGTTGTCATGCGATTTCTTCAACATCATTCTTGAAAAAATTGTGCAAGGCTCCAATGTCAACACCAGAGGCACATACTTTCAAAAGTCCGTCCAGCTACTAGAATAAACAGACGACATTGATATAATTGGAAGAACACAACGTGATGTCAGTGGAGCGTTTGTGAGCCTTGAGACGGAGGCCAGGAAGATGGGTCCAGCGGTTAACGAGGGCAAAAGCAAGTTAATGCTGTCGACAAGAAAGGGCTATCAACATAGACGTCTTGGAGCTACCATCAACATAGACAGATTTAACTTCGAGGTAGTTAAGGACTTTGTCTACCTGGGATCCGCTATCAACTCAGACAACAACACCAGCGCTGAAATCAAACGAATAATCACTCTTGCCAATCGCTGCTTCTTTGGACTTAGAAGGTAATTGGGTAGTATAGTCTTCTCCCGAGCAACTAAAGTGACACTCTACAAAACCCTCATCATCCCGGTCCTCATGTATGTTGTAGAGACCATGACAACATCTGGAGAAAACTGCTTTGAGAGAAAAATTCTTCGAGTGATTTTTGGTCCTGTCTGCATTAATGGAGAATGGAGACGAAGACTCAACCAAGAACTCTACGTGCTGTACAGCGACACGGACTTAGCCAGAAAAGTAAAGGTCGACTTAGATGGTTGGGTCATGTTGAGCGAATGGAAAATAATGCTCCGGCTAGTAGAATCTTCGAATCCAACACGGAAGGACGTCGTAGAAGAAGAATATCTCCGCAATCAGAGATCGGAATTATGTTTGACTATCAGTATAGTTAGCGCAGGATATGAAATTATGTAGAATTTAGCGAAATCGGTTTCTTCATAATTTCCGAAACACATCACTGACAAATGTTTGCACAAGAAAAAATTATATAAGAGCTATCGAATGATACATCAAAAAAAGGTCTACTCAAACTCTATTCTTCAAAACGGAATGGAGGCTTGGATGCCGCGGTTTTTGCAAAAATATTAATTACTCACCAACATTTTTGCTCAATCTCATACCGACATTACTCACAATTTTCCAGGACAACTGCTATGCAATTTAAAAAAACGATGAGTACGGCTCATGTGGTCCACACGACTAACTTCCCAGAGTAAAAAAATAAGCAGGAACATAAATTGTTTTGAAGAATTTCAAGTCATTGAATCCCGTTGCAGTTTACCACGTACACCCCGTTGGTTTTCAAAGTCAAATTCCATAAAACTGGTGATTTGAGGACATACATTGAGTTCATTGAATAACAGTGGCACCATCTGTCAAAAGTTGGTCGTACCATCTCGTGGAACATGCACAACTACTTTACACAGTGAAATATTGCCGGAATAAAGGAACATTGTAGTTTACTTTAAGTGAAAGAATTTTTCTAATCGGATTTTATTTATTTGACTATAAAATTTTTTGCACTATTGTTGAAATTATTGCAGAAATTATCATTGTTTTCATTATATTATAGGGCTTTCTTAGATTTTTGATTGCCATTAAAATTCCGTAGCCGACTTTGCTCAAAACTTAGTCAGCTCTTAACAACATAATACCGCGTCGAATGAGACCAATTTTATGACAATACATACAATGAATGGTTCGCGAGATAATCGACCTGAAAAAACGTAACGCACATGAAAGTGCGGGGCAGTGGCATAGAAAGTGTGAAGTGTCTTCATGGATCTCCGTCACCGTCGCACAGTGGCCCGTTTTCACTTTTTACTTTGCAAAAATCATAGCTCCCAAACGAAGAAAGATATCGCTTCAGTTTTTTTTTTATTTAGCAGGGAATTTCCAAAGCTATGTTTCGTAAAAATTTTAACAAAATATGTTCACAGGGTGTTTCAGAATTAAGTCCCAAAGCTGGAAGTTTTTTCAATGTCATAAAAATTGTTAAAAATGTATCCATAATGGCGAAAAATTTGTTTTTGTGAATGATTAGAGAACAATTAGTTTTGGTATAGCAGGAAAAAGAAACAAAAAAAAATAACATTTGAATAGTCATAAAAGCAAAAAAAAAATGTTTATTTTTAAGTTAAAGTTTTTAATTTTTGATAGCAACCAATCAAACCATCAATATTTACATTCAAAATCAAACAGGGTGTTTCAATTAAACTGAAAATTACCATGATTTCATTTTCAATGAAAAAAACAACCCTCAAATTAGAAAAAAGTGTTTTAAAAGTACGAATATGGAAAAAAAGAAAGCATAAACGTTAGATTTTATCTTGTTTTATTCTTAATAATTTACATATATTAAAAAGTAACTTTTACTTTAGTACCATTAAAAGTCAAATTAACTTTGTGGGACAAACTAAAACTTACATTTATAACTACCAAACTAACCAACGATAGTTTTTAATTTTTGAAATTGAATTTTTATTTGTAAAAAAAAAACGAAAATACTGATAAGTTTACAATAAAAAAAAA
>CAKKXW010000875.1:0-10232 GCA_920937365.1 Sphaerophoria rueppellii | reverse complement strand
ATTTGACTTTGCAACTTTGCAAATAACGACTGAAAATGAAAAGCTACATTTTAACTTGGTGAAACGCCCACACTTTTCACTTTGCAAAAAAACATACAAAATTGCAAAGTGAAAAGTCAGGAACTTTTCATTTTTGGTGAAACACTTTTTACTTTTACTTTGCAGAAAATTATTATTTTGAAAAGTTGCAAAGTGAAAAGTGAAAAGTTGTTGGTGCAATAGGGCCCTGGAATCAAGAACTGTCAAAGCTTGGCAGAGAATAAAAAAAAAGAGTTCACAAATACAAACGCATTACAACAGGGCTGGTCTGCAGTTGAATAGTTAATCTCAGGGGCACCAAGCGAAATTTGATTGAATCAAGATTAACAGCCCTCCTCCTAGTGAGGAATCACAAGTCATTAGCCCTTGTGACTATTTCTTGTGAGGATTGTTGCGATTCGATAACATTTGTCGGATTTTCCCATAATCCCAACAAGAAAAGTCACAACGAGATTCACCACAGCCGAGGTGAAAGCTTTATTTTAAAAAATTGCCTACTCACAGTCAACATAGAAGCCGTTGGAACAGGAGAACGATTTATATACTATCTGGGTTGTCCTAGAAAGATATAATTTTCCTTTTTGGAATCCTTGATTAATGCAATATAATATGTACATTATTATTTATTTGTGTCCCAAATATGTTCCATAATAAATAAAATGCTGTAGAGCGAAGGATGAGGAGAGATCAGGGGTCGAGATCGAAGTGAGGAGGCACAAAGTCAAATGAAAAAGCCACGAGCGACAGGATGAATTATTTCTTGGGTCTTCCTCGCGGGCGCGGCGTAATCTTCGTAGTGGTGCTGCTGTGCTTTGTGTTTTGATTAGCTTCGTTATGGCCGAAGCATGGTAGGTTCCAATTGGTGTTCTTAGGTCGTCTTTATTTGCAATTTGATATGATGATGACCCAATTCCTTTGATTATTACATACGGGCCATCTCTTCGCGGGACAAATTTGGACGTGGTGCTTTTTGTTGCTTTACTTAAAACATGACTTGTAACCATCACCTCGTCTCCCACTTTGATCACATCTTGGTGTTTTCTTCTTTTGTCGATGTATGTTTTGTTGTGATGTTGTGTTTTTTCGGTTGTTTCACGGGCGGTTTGTAGTGTATCAGACAGTTTCAATTTCAACAGTCTTGGCGTTATATGTGATATCTGATATGAAATTTTCGGATTCGGTGATTGTTCGAAGGTCATTGCTTACCTCATCTACTGTTCTACATTCACGGCCGAAGGTCAGGTATGCCGGTGAATATCCAGTGCTCTGACATTTTGAAGTATTCATAGCAAATCGGATCGCCGACATGTTTTCATCCCAAGCTGTGTATTCGTTTCCCACCATCATCGAGAGTTGGGTTTTCATATCCCGATTCCTTCTCTCCACTGGGTTCGATTCTGGGTGATAAAGTGGAGTGAGCGTGTGTTGAATATTGAGGCAATGAAGCAAGTGCTCATTAGAGCAGATACAAATTGTACTCCATTGTCCGATTTAAGTCGTCTGGGTGCGCCGTATCTCAAAATGATTTCATTGAGTAGTGTAAGAGCACAGTTTTCGGCGGTGGCTTCCTTCAGTGGAAATATTTCAGTCCATCTGCTAGCAATATCTTCGACAATAAATATCCACTGGTTGTTATTTTTCGTTTTAGGCAAAGGTCCAAACAGGTCAACGGCAAGGACCTCGAAACGTTGGTTGCTCTCCACTGTTTGTAGAGGTCCCACTGGTTTATGATATGATGGTTTATATCTCATGCATTGTAGGCAATTACCGATATGTTTAGTGATGTCACTTCTCATATGTGGCCAGTAATATCGTGCCATAATTCGAGCTACAGTTCTTTCAATTCCATAATGACCCGCTGTTGCATCATCGTGGTAGTTGCGAAAAACATCCTTACGTTCCTGGGAAGGTACTACATGTTGAGCGTCTTCTGAATCGGATTCTGGTGAATAACGGTAAAGAACGCCGTCATTCATTATGTAGCGTCTTGCTGTCCATCGTGGTAGATCTACATTATTTTTTTCGAAGGAATCGATAATTGTTTTTATTTCGGGATTTCGTTTCCTTTTCGTGCAGGCATATTGACTTGAACGGTGCAAATTTCGCAAGAGCTGGAACCATGATGAGCTTCTTGACAAGTCGGTCTCGATAACATGTCGGCCACTTTGTTAGTGTTTCCTGGGGTATATTGAATGTCGATATTGTATGGCTGGAGCTGTAATGCCCATCGCGCAAGTCTGCCTGTTGGTGACTTCAGGCTTAGTAACCACTTGAGGGGTTGGTGATGGGTGAGGAGGGTGACTGTAGACCCCGCTATATAACCCTGAAATTTGTTTACTGCCCAGATAATAGCTAGAGCTTCGCGCTCAGTTGTTGAGTAGTTACGTTCTGGATCTGTCAGAAGTCTTGACGCGTATTCAACAGGGTGTTCATCTTCCTTCTCCCCTTGCACTTATACTGCTCCTATGGCAAAGCTGCTGGCGTCAGTTTTGAGGTAAAAAGGCTTTTTTTCACAGGCTTGCTGCAGTACTGGGGCTGTTGATAATGCTGTCTTCAGTGCGTTGAAAGCGTTCTTCTGTTCACTTTCCCATTTCCAAACAACATTTTTCTTTGTAAGGTTACTGAGAGGTTTGGTGATTGCGGCAAAATTTTGTATGAATCGTCTATACCAGCAGCATGTTTGTAAGAAATATAGTACTTCTTTCACATTAGTTGGCACTTGGCGTTTTAAAAATAGTGGCTGTTTTGTCAGGATCAACTTCAATTCCTCGGTCCGTTATCAAGTGTCCAATGTACTTTACAACTGCGCAACAAAACTTGGATTTTCCTCTGTTGGCCTTGAGTTGAAATAGTTTAAGTCGTTCAAAAAATTTTGTAAGGTGTTCACAGTGCTCGAGGAAAGTGCTGGAGCAGTTGATAATGTTGTCAAGGTAAACTAAAAGCCAAGATCTTTCAGGATTGAGGCCATTTCGAAATTTCTATATTAAACGGATGAAGGTAGCCGGAGCATTATGTAATCCGAATGGCATACGATTAAAACAGAACATTCCGAATGGTGTTATGAATGATGTTCTTTCTACATCGGTGTCTGCAACTTTAATCTGATAGTAGCCGCTTTGGAGATCGAGTGTCGTTTTGAATTTCGTACTTTTCGTAGCGTGAAGAGTGTCGTCAATTCTTGGGAATGGGTGTTGATCTGGAATAGTTATTTTGTTAAGAGCTCGGTAATCAACGCATACACGGATATTGCCATCTTTTTTGGGTACGAGGACAACCGGGGATGTCATGGTGACTAGCATTCTTCAATTATTCCTTGGTCTTGCATTTGGTCAATAGAATCTTTAAGCTGTTTTTTCCTTGCATTTGAGAGCCTGTATGGAGTGGTAGCGATTGGTGTATGAGTTCCGCTGTTTATTCTATGTTCTGCGAATGGTGTCGGTTCAGAAAGTGGTTGGAAAACTGATTCATACTTTGTTATCAAAGAGTTGAGCTGGTCTTTCTCGGCTCTTTCGAGGTCTTGCTCTTCATCATCCCGTAATATTATGTCAATGGACAAATCAACTCTTGAGAAGAATTTATCGGAATCAGGCTTTTCTTCACTTCTTTTCATTTCTGGAAACAGGTTTTTTCCTGAGTTACTTTGATTTGGCGATGATTCGTTACGCAATGAATCATGGAAGATATTGTGGATCGAATGTGGCGAGTAATCGTTGCCTTGGATTCGATTTTGGATTCGACTAGTGCTTATAGACGACATACACGGCTCTGGTCCATAGCGTTCTTCATTGTCGTCAGGGGACATTGGAACTGGCGTTACGGGACTGTAATTAGCATGACTAGGAAAATTTTCTTTCATTTGGAGCATATTGAATTCAGGCGTTTTTTGTAATGGTGAAATCGGATTTATTTTTTCAAAATTTTCATTATACGACTGTATACCTCGTAGCATGGTTTCAGATGGTGTGACAAAAGTGTTTGTTGTGTCGAAAAAGTTCTTTTTGGATGATCTTGGAAGTACCAAAGTCGTTGCCTCAGGTTTAAGACCACACCATTTTCTTCTAAGAAGTCGATACCTATAAGCGTTCTATTGTCTTTCGCTTTAGGCAGAGCAATGAATGTTATTGGTCTTAAACGATTACCAAATATTATAGTTGTTTTGACGATACAAATATCACATGGCTGATGGATACTACCGTCAGCGAGCGTTGTTTGTTCGAATAGATGTCGACCGGGAACACTAGTTCTGGCGGCAGTGTCAAGATTTACTATACCTATTTCGCCATGTGACATGATTGAAATTGTTGGTAAGTCATTACCAAGGGTGTTTTAATTAAGTTGAACGACACATTTTTGGGCCCTTTCAGCAATTCTTTGCATGTTGGGCAGTTGGATCTTAAGAAGCCAGGAGCCTTGCATTTGTAACAATAAATGCCTTGATTTGATGGCGAACAAGCTTGTTTTGCTACGTCAGATTCTGCCTTTTGCTTTTTTCTACATTCTGCAACAGTATGACCGACGTGCGTGCAATAAGTGCAGCGTTTTTTGATCTCCGGTTCAGTATGTTGTTGTTTCTCAGCCATCATGTGCTAAACATTTCTGACATGTTCAATTAAATCTTGAAACGTTACTACTTTTTCTCTGGGAACGCCATTTCTGATTGAAATATGAAGTAAAGCAGAAACCAGATCCAACATCATTATTTCACTTGGTTTCGCGAACAAAGCTCTTTTCTTACAAATAACATTGTCTGTCGGTTCTTTGGCTCTTTGCTTGCTTTCGATGATTTCGGAATAGATCCTATAAGCTGGTTTGGTAGGAGCGAAAGCGCTTCTCAGAAGGGAGACAATATCTTGCCATGAATGTGCTTCGGATTTAATACCCTGCCACCAACTCCGGGCGTCATTTTCGAGAGGAAGTGGGAACCCTTTTATTGCGTCATCCTCGGAAATATGCTCAACATCTTTGAAGCATGATACCGTTGCAATAAATTCTTCTACTTTGATTGAGTCCCTTTCGCCTTTGAATCTGCTTGTACATGTAGTAAAGCTACCTGAGCGTCTGGTCGATTCCATGACAGCAGTAAGCATGCGTTGCGTTTGTTCTTCAGTAAACGCCATTTTTGTTTTTTGTTGGTTGTTGTCAATTTCAATAATGTAGAACTACTTCTTAAATTTAGACTAACTAGAGGCTTATGTGATAAGCCGAACTAGCTGCATAAAATCTAGAACAGAAGTGAATAAATTTACAAATTGGACTTTCTTTTATACTCCTTACGTTTGAATTTGTCACATTAAAGTATTACGTTGAATTATCGTTACGTAGTTTGGCGTTACAGATTAGCAAAATGCAAACGTAAATTGAAAAGGAAAAAATGTATGTGAAATATAAATCGTGTTTGTTATAATGCATAATTAATTTTTTCAGTAATGTTATGAAATTTTACTATTATTATATTATGAATCAGTTTCAGTATTTATCTTCATTACCCAAATGCATATGCGCCCTAATCATTTCATCCTCCATTTTTTTCACTACTCAAAAATCAAAATGTCAAATCTCAAATAATTGGCTAGTTATGACCTGCTCTGAAGTAGATCACAATTTCCATTTCACTTTGGGGGAGAATACGAAAAAGTCACGAAATCAATTACACCTCTTCTTATGACTTGGAGGTACCAGTGATGATGGGGAGTATCGGGCTGTTAGACTTAAAAAAAAATTGGTCTCTGCTTTGATTCAAGCACAAGCCATTTTTATTTTTGTGTAATCGTTAATTTTTTCTGTTATAAGACTTACGTATATGTATGTATAAGCACCGCCTGCCAACTCTATCTCTTACAAAACAGATTTACTTTTACCACAACAGCTGCTCATATGGATTATATTTGACGGCGCGGCGTAAACTTTAAGGGGATTGAAATTGTTAACGACTGCAAAACAATGTTATTCTCCTTCTAATAATAAAACCTTAATTCAAAAACAATATTTAATGCAAACAAAATATTAATAATTTCACCCAACAAAACACAATGTGTGCCTAACCTATAGCAAAAATAAACACCCGTTGGCTTCAGGCACGTGCTTTACGGATTTTTTTTTTTTGTACTCGCACTCGTCACCTAGTTAAACAAAATGCACGTAGGTATTCAAAATTCAATACATATACTTCCTTGCGAAAGATATTGGGGATGGGTGTTGAAAATACCTTGAAGCTACGTAAACTGTATGAGATTCGTTATTAAAACAAAATCTGTCTGCAATTTATCCTTTATTAAATCCTCTTGCAAAGAAAATCTTTGTAAATTTAGTTTTTTTTTATGTATTTTTAAATTTCTAACTTTCTAGCAAATTCTAGAATTTCTATTGACATTTAGATGTCGTTTCAAAGAGAAGCATAACCGGTAAATAATTTTGTTCGTAGGCCCGCAATATATAAATCATCATACGAAGAAAGGTATATTTTCAGCTGCACTCCTTCAGCTTTAATTTGCAGTGATATTTTGGTGCTCTTGCTCTTGAATATACGATTCAACAAGGATACAAGGATAGGTAAAAACGAATAAAGAAACATGGATGACTGGGCAGAGGGCTGTGATACGGAAGAAGCAAGGTTGAGTTGGCTATCATAAGCAACCTATGTACTATATTCTTCATGTGTTTATGAGCAACCCTAGTTCCTTTGTTTCCTAAGTAGGTTTATTTTTAATGTTGAAAAGGTAAAGATGTACAAAGGTAGGACAACAAACAACATCGGCAGTGCCGGGTTTAGCACTACCAGCGCCCTAGACGAGAACTATACGGCGCCCCCTAACTGCAATTCAAACCCATGTCAAAAATAAGGAAAAAGATATAATGAAATTAGCATTTATTAAAAGAAATAACCATTTATTTAAAAAAGAACTAATAAAATTTGACTTTTCTAACCTTTCTGTCGACGAACTATTTATTATTTTATTAAAATCGAGGTTTTCAGCTATTTCATTCTCGATTGACAAAGCTGCCAAGTTTGTCAATCGGGATTGCAATATTGTCGATCGCAGATAGGTTTTTATCAGCTTAAATTTAGAAAAAGTCCTCTCCACAGGGCTAGCCACATTCTGATCAGGCAAAAAAGATTTCAGACCTATGAGTTCATCACAAAACATACACCCATCTATATCTGATTTAGAGTCAATTCGAGATCACCACAGAGTTTGACAAGGTCAGGTTTTTCCGGAGTCTGTTTTATATTGTACAAAAAAGACCAATATTCCGAGTACTCATTTAATTGTTCAAATCTTCCAATGACTGCAATTAATGTAGTGTCCAAAAGATACTTGAAAAATTCAATCTCAAATTTTTTTCCGGAGAACCTATAACTTCATCGCGGGCAGTTTCACCGCTGCTTGACGCCTAACATATCAAATTCTTGTCGTGGCTCTAAATATAGGTTCAAGTTCCTGTTCTTCAGCCAATTCCTTCGCCGTTAAAATGGCAAAGTAGAACAAATTTAAAAATCCTTCATCTTCATGTGTCATCTTTGATGGCGATCATCAGTATCGCAACGTAACATGAACCATCTGATTACTGCCTCTCTTTGTTTTAAAATAATTGGAACTTAATAGGCGTTTTTCTTTTTTACATCTGAACAGAACCTGAACTGCCAAGCTAAAAATTGTGTTTCTTTTTTAGTTCAGTGTGTTCAGAGCATCAAAGTTGTGTTACTTTTTTCGTTCAGAGCACTGATTCCGAGTGTCCAGAGTTCGACTGACGCGCTCGGAAAAAAGAGACCGACATTGTGAGCAAAATGCATGAACAAACAAATTTCAAGGATATGAGATGTGGTAAAATGAAAAGAAATGTTTAAAACAATTAAAATGGTAAAGGAAACAAGTAGATATGGCAGAAAATATCAATTTTGTAATAATTAATAGTCTATTATATCATTTATTAATACAATTATACAAATAAAAAATCCTGAATATTAAGTGCTCAATTGTATTTCAAAATTACATCAGAACGTTCAGAAAATGTTCAGAGCTAACTTTGTTAAGAGTCTGTTCAGCAAGCTCTGAAGACTCTGAGCTTAGAGCTCCAAACTAAAAAAGAAAAACGCCTAATGAATGAGAATGAACTGAGTGCGTTCCGCTTCGTCAGAAATAACTTCAAATTTCTTTAGTTTAAACGTAAAAAAGAGATAGATAATGTTTTTCTCGATGGTTGGGGATTCCCGGTGAAATTAAATGCATGCAGTGCTCTGATTTGATGACTGCGTTCCATTCTAGTAGATTTTTTCACAAAATTAAGGGAATTTACGAGGAAAGAGCTGAACAGCTGTCAAAAATTCGCCTTCCAAATCGCTGAAGAAATTTGTGAACACAATGCAGTCGCGCGACGGGCTATTAGGCTTGTTCCACCTAGCAACATCTCACTGAGATCTAAGAGATCTCAGAGATTTCTTAAGTGCAAAAAATATCTGAGCTGTGAATTGAGATTTTTTTCTGAAATTTTGGAGATGTAATTATGTTGCAATTGATTTCTCACTCACTATTTTGACGTGACTGACATATTTACAACAAACATTTGTAAGTTAACCATTTTATCACAAGTAGAACTGAGAATTATGTTCCACCAAATGATTTTGTCTCAGTCAAAGTGACATTGAGATCTCAGTGAGATTTTGTTAAATGGAACTGGCCTTTTGAATACTTGGTTATCAAAACAAAACAAAACAAAACAAACAATTATCCAATATATTAAATTGCTAAGACAGTGTTTAAAGTTTTTAACAAATTTAAATAAAAAATGTATGAAGACGAAGAAGATATTTTGTGTTTGGTGCACGCATTGAATTTGTGGCTTTGTGTAATACAATTAAAAAAAAAAACGAGAGAATCGACGATGGTGAGTACGCCCGTTGTACCAGGAACGACCAAAGTTTGGTTTCTTTGAAACAACTTTCAAATTTATGAAGAACCATGATAATGAGCTATTTATCAAGGCTATGCGAATGGATGTAGAGCAGTTCAATTTGTTATTGGGCATGGTCCATCCACATTTGAAGAAGGAATCAATTCGCAAACCAATTTCACCGGAATGCAGACTTGTAGTCACTTTGTTGTAAGTAAACATTCATATTTATTTTTTGCATTTGCTGCTATGAGAAATCTTTTCTATTTTAGATATTTATCCCAAGGAGTTACTCCGAATTACCTTGCTTGGACGTTTAGAATGGGAGCCTCAACTGTGCGTCAAATAATATGCGAGGTTTGCAAAATACTGTGGACAATCTTGTCGCCAATATATATGCCCGAATTGCAATACAAGACTCTCACGAGCACGAAGAACAATCGAAAATACTTTTGGCATTTTAACGTCGCGCTGGCGTATTCTTGGCAAATGTATTGACTTCCACCCCCAAAATGCAGATGTGATTGTACTTGCGTGTTCGATTCTGCACAACTTTTTAAAAATTACAGACACGCAGATGAATTTGTATACATATTGTCCTCCAAACTATTCCGATGCTTTTGAGGATGGTGAAATTGTGAACGGTGCTTGGCGCGCCAACAGAATCGACCTTCTTCCAGTTCGAAGATTTGGTAGCAATAATGGGTCGCAAGATGCATTTAAGGTGCGACACCTATTAACAAATTACTTCATGAATGAAGGAACTATTTCATTTCAACCGAATCAGTAGAATATTTCAAATAAAAAGAATTTTGTACTTCAATCACATTTTTATTTTTCTCTTATTAAACATTTGGTTTTTCATTTTTAAGACTTGAACACTAAACTTGATTTTGATTTTGATGATTGATTGAAATAAATAAATAAATAAATAAATAAATAAAAGGCAAGAGGAAATTTGTTTATCTTTGCAGCCATTGCTTGGCAGAACAAGTCGTCCTCGTCCACTTCTTGTGGTGCCCTTCTTTCCTTTACAAGCTGGACCAAACTTCCGATTGAATCCTTGATATTCTCCTCAAGCGATTCCGTAAGCCTGCGCTTCTTTAAAGATGACCTTGAAGTGCTAGGCGCTTCTGAGTCCGGTGTGGTAGGAGTCACTGAATCCCTACTAAAAAGCCTGCCAAAGACGTTGTCGCTTTCGACAAACGTCGGCGATGTTGGCTCCACCGAACTTTCATGTGCGGTGTAGTTTCCGGTGGATCTGTTTATAAGAAGTAAAATGAGTAAAGCAAAACAATGAAAAA